>JABCKD010000283.1:0-108423 GCA_013186415.1 Fusarium sp. NRRL 66088
ACCCAGACTCTGCACTGCTCGATTCCGTCGTCGAAGGAATCGGGCGAATTCATGTGACAATGGGCAGAGACGATGCAGGGAGGTGGCGAATTAAGAGACCGCCTGACATGAGATCATAGCATGCTCCCCGTCTCAGTCCTATTTGCCACCTTGTGTACTGGGGATCCGGAAGATTTTATCAGTAGACATGACACAGTATGCACTGTCCTCTCATGCCCCTCGAATTTGACAGGACCCCGCGTCGAGGCAAAAAACGATACTAGGAGGGATCGACACTGGAAAACCAATCATTGCCGGTCATGCGCACTCGAGAATTAAGGGTCCAGCATGGAATCAGCAAATGGGTTATCAAAGTCGATTTTTTGGCATGGCATTTGGAACCGGGAATTGCAGAAAAGGGATAGAGATTTCAAATACCCCAAAAAGGACCTGTCACAAAGACGTCCCTTCATGTACATACTGTGAGCATCGTCTTCCACTGTGCATGTACAGGTTCCAGGCAACCATTGCAGACCTTGCATTGATGATGAATGAAGAAAGATTATCAATTTGCCCGATGGCGATACTTGGTCCCAAGTCTTGATATCCATACACCTCGCCACCTCCTGACCTTGATGCTCTAGACTAATGTGAATAATCAAAATGTGCCTGCTATAGCCGTCGCCACCAGGGGCTCATGACCAACTCAATGGATCTAGACCCTTCCTGCGCCTTAAACTCTCTCCAATAAGATATCTCCCCCGATTGGTTGCCTCCCGTCGTGTGTCAAACGTTGGCCCTGTTCCTCGAGATGCAACAGTTCCTGTGCCGCCATCCAAATCTCAACGGCACTCTGGTTGATATCCTTTGCCGCTCTGTTAGAAAGGTTCTGGGCCCGTCTAGCTTCACACACCGGAGGACTGTCCGGAGCACCATCCGTCTTTCCCGGACCATGGAGACACTTGCGAATTCGGGCCGTGACAACGCCAGCATCCTCTGTTCTCCTAGAACCGTCGCTCTCGTACCTCGTAGTGCTTCTTCCCAATAATGTCTGTCCCTCTCTTGATTCATCCTCGTGACCCGTGTCTAATTCGTCGTCGCTCAAGTCGTGTTGCTCTACTGCGGTTGCCGCCTCTCGAATACCCCTGAGTCGTGATGTGAACCGTTCAAACACCTTGATTCTACGTTCTGCAGCTTCGGCCCTCTCCTTCCACATCTGTGCCTCCCTTTTTGCCTCCCTCAGCTGTTGACTTAGCGTTCCCACGTCAGCATCTTCTTGTACCTCGAGTTGCCTTCTTAGATGAAGCGTCTCTTCTGTCTTCTGGTGAAGCTGACGTTGAAGTGTCCGGATCTGTGCCAGTAGAGTGGTTGCACTGCCCGGTCGTGAGATGAGGGTTGAACTGTCATGAGTGCTCCTGGAAGTGGATTGGCCATCTTGGAGGTTAGAAGATGATGATGAAGGCCGGACAAGGTTGAGGTGGTGAGCAATAGGGGGTTGCTCAGGGTGTGGGATCATGGTCCCCAAACTCGGTGGGTTCTGCAAGGAAACCTCGGGTGCGTTGTCTCCTGGCACAGGCTTCCTGGGTGGAATCGTCTGACGATTCGCCAACATTGCAGGCTGTTCAGACTGTTGAAGTTGGACTGCTCTGAGGGCCGCTTTTTCACCAATGGAGGCTCTCAACTCGTAGTCGCGAATGCTAGGGCTTTCTGACGGGTGTTGAGAGTGTGTTGGTGTCGAGATATTGGGCAGACTGTGCCGTCCCAATGTCGACCCAGAGCTTGAATGACGCATGCCCTTGGCAGGAGATGATTGTGAAAAGCGAGGTATGAAGCTGTGTGCCATGCTTTCAGACTTTGTTCTCGGTGGTGATGAATCAGTAGAGCATGTGCCTCCTTCAAACCTAGCAGCCATGGCTTTGACGCCTTGTGGTTTGTTTGCTGCGTCAGATGCACACCGTCGTAGCGATGTCAGAGGTTGTCTCTTGGGGATAAGAGAGACCCATGAGGGAGAGTCCGGCAGAGGTATTTCCTCTGGCGGTTTGCCGAAATATTCCGTCTCTTGGTGCTGAGCATCTCCAACACCCTCGTCCAGCTCGCCAGGGTGCTGAGTCTGGGTAGAAACACTTGATTCGTGAATCTTGGGTAATCCTCCTCTCGGTGTTCCAGGACAGGCACTCTAGGCCGCTCCAAGAACCTCGGGAGAAGGCACGCCATGACGCGAAACATTCTCTTCTGTTAGAGTGAGAGGCACTTGCATCGGCGAGTAAAACTCTCCCGGTGTTGGTACAAGGGAAGGGTGGTCGGTAGATATCTTGTTGTCCCGTTGTGTAACCACATTTGAAGCAAAGAAAGGGTTCTCACCATTCTGGATGGGCTCTTCCGTGACGTCCGGGAATCCTTGACCCTCAGTGCGGTGGCCAGCAACAGCGTTTCTTTGGTGCTCTGCTGCATCCAATGCCTCCAACTGTTTCATTTCCTCGGCATGAGCCTTAATCGCTGCCTCCAGGGCCTCTTGTTCTGATGAGAATTCAAGATGAATAGATTGAGAGTCGCGAAAGTCTGTCGCTGTTGATGATTCGGTAGTTGTCTCTGGCCACTCGACCGCAATTGGTTGGTGGCCAGGCTTCTTTCGATGTTGATCCTTTGTCGGGTTCTTCTTACGTCGTATCGCATTCTTTCGCTCAATGGGGATATCTTTGGGTGCCTTGGGGGCCTTGGGTTTGGAGGTAGTCGTGGTATCTGGTCTTTGCTTCGATTGCAGTCGAGAAGGCAAGCTAGACCTTCTCGAGAAGCCCACCAGTGTCGGCTCCTCCATCTTGCCACTTAGAACATCTGCTAGGGTCTCCCTAGTCTCTCTAGATCTAGTAGAGCCGACTCTTTGCACAATTGGTGGCATGGATTCGGGTCTCGGTGAGGCGTTGACATGCCCAGGTCGGCGACATGGCGTGCAATTCTTCCCTTGACCAGGAACAGGGCGCCTGGTCAAACTCTGTACATCTCGAGAACTGCCATCATCTGGGCTAGTCTCTTCGACAGTTGGGCTAAGAATACCCACGCTGGATCGCGTAACAAGTCTCGTTGATCTTGGACTGCTGTGGCTCCTTGACCGTTGCCGTGATACTCCAGGCGTCGGCGTTGCCAAGCTTGGACTTCCCTCTCGGGGTATCTCTTCGTGTCCGCCACTCCAGGTCTGGTCCCAGCCTCGAGGTTTGGTGAGGACGAAGTTGGACTGAGATGATGGCAAAGTCTCATGTTGTCGACCAGGATTGGGCAACTCTTCTTGTCGATGAACGTCCAGAGACTTCATCTGCCGCACCACATCCCGCCAGTTGGAGATGAGCATCTCTGCAATGGTATTTGCAATGTGGATCTTGTCAACCGTGGGAGGGCGTGAGACCTTGGTCTCAGATGCCCTTCCCCTGTGACGATCTTTGTGCAGTTTGGGTGATCTCAGGGGGAGCACCAAAAGTCCTGTTTTCGGTGTGGCCAACTTCATGGTGTAGTGTTCCAACATGTCTCCCAATAGCAGCGGTCCAAAGACGATACCAAGCGCATTGTATCCCATCAGATCTGTAGTCGGCAGCGGGCGTCCTGATTCATCTTCCCTTGGCGTAGTCTCGGCATGTCGTCCAATCAAGCTGAGCAACCCAAATACGGCGCAGATGAGCTCTCTTCGAAACTGTGACTCGACCGTTGCGACGGCCAGTGCAATGAGCCGTGCCCGTACCCTGGACTGTTTCGTGCGAGTGAGCTCGGGATGTCCTTGAAGTTGAGAATTGATGGCAACAAAGGCATCAAAGAGGCACAGGGACCCAAGTATACCGCCAGGTATGACCGAGAGAAGACGTTTAAATGTTGAAGCCACATCGTTGACCGAGGCATGAACATGTGTTGGTAGGGTTGGACATCGAACAGTACCAGTGATCCCAACATTGCCATGTTCTATGCAACAATAATAGTCGTATAGGGTGTTGACAACTCTAATAGAGCCTGGGATGCGAAAGATGCCTCGAGTCGGAACATTTTGGGAGAGATAATGCGCAGTAGCACGGATGCTGGTTGGCAGGATGAGAGCAGATGGGGCGTATTCGGAGGGAAGATAGAGCGTACTCTTTCCACAAATTCGCACCATTGTCTGGAGGTCAAGCCTCTTTGGGGATTCATTACGGTGCAGCAGACTGTGGGCAAAATCTGAGACGCTTCGCTTGTGACGGGGAAGTTGGTGGGCCGGTGACTTCATCGACGTAGGCTGGCTAGAGACGGACCGTAGAATGCGACGAAGCCATGACGGTTTACGAGGGCTTGGAGGCTGATTTGTCTGGGTGGTTGTCAGTGTTGAGTAGCAACCAGGGGATCAAGGCTTACAGAATTCCGAAAGTCAAAGTCCTCAATGACCAAGATCCTCACATCGTGCTATGGTTGTCAGGCATGTTGCTATCCCCATAGAGGAGCTACTCACCTTGGTCGCGAGGCGATTGTACTCTTGGACAAACGATGCGCGATCTTCCCACTCGTCTGTATCACTCATGATACCATGATCGCCACTACTCGTCGTCCAAGTCCTGCTGGTATGTAATGTTGGTCCTCGATCCGCCCGGGATATAGGATTTTGAAGAGACCGAGTGCTCCTTGTCGGCATCAATAGACTCCGGGGAGCATCTGGAGGAGAGTCACGACCCAGAGAACCTGGGGGGGAAGGTTGATCCATGGATGGCCAAGATAAGGGAATCCAACACAAGTAATATGCGGCTAAAGCTGAAGATTGGGCGTAGCTGTATTAAGATATCGCGTCTCGATGCGAGCGCAGAGAAACGGGGACAGGGACAGGGACAGGGACAGGTCAGTTTGGTGTTGAGGGACGAAAGAGGCAGGCTCATGTGTCACAGCGGCGATGCGGAGCTCGAAGTAATGGCAGCTTCATTGCGAATAGAATTGGGAAGGTGCCGACAAATAGCGAAAGAACAATAGCTTCAAAAATGGGTGCAGTTGCTGCCAGTGGCTTGACAGTCTACTGCCAGCAGTTGCGAGCAGTGAGGAGGGAAAAAAGGGCAGACGACGTCAGCGATAAAAAAAAAAAACAAGAAATACCAGTAGACGACGATGGGGGATTGGAGGGGAGCACAAGGCGAAAGAGACGAGCCAAAGATGATGGGCCGCAGGCGAGGTACAAGACACCGACTGATGTGCACGAACGGTTGCGAGTTGATGATGATTTGGGCTTCTCTTGATGGCTTCTGGAAGCCCAGAAATCAGTTACGACGATGAGGTTAGGTTCGAGATATAAAAAGAAGACGGAACGCGACCTGACGGCAGCGTCCTATCGTCGAAATGCAGCCACCCGAAGACAGATCTATCGACGGCCCGTTAGGTACCGTCCAGCTCACGCCCACCTGACCACCTCAGCACAGGCACTGTACCCCTCAAAAGGCATCCATCCATCCCTCCATCCATCCCTCCATCCATCATGAGGCCCGAACAAAGCCAAGGTTCCATTACTGCGGCACACTTGAGCTCACATGAACCGAACCTAACCTCTCGGCCTGGTCGTGGCACGTGCATCGCATCGCATCGCATCGCATCAGGCCGTATCGTGGTCGCCTGCAAGTCTATAGGTAAGGTAGATAAGTAGTCAAAGAAATCCATATCCACCATGCAGCACCATCCATCCATGGTATTCATTCATTCCATCCACATTGTTCCCCTTGCGCCGTTATATGCTTCCCCATCCCGACTTCAGTGTCGCACATCAAACAGGCGTCTCCCAGTCGTGGATAACATGCAGTCATCGGCTTCATCGTCGTCTTCAGCATAGACATCCATGTCATGCAGGTCGTCAAATCAGAGCCAGTTGGTCGTGTCCTCCACCCCGTGCAGCAGCACATACTTGAGAATATCCGACAGAGAGATGATGCCCTTGAGCTTGTTGTCGTCGTCCACCACGATCAGACGGTGCACTCTGCTCTTGCGGATCGTGTCAAAGATCGAGTCTAGCCGGTCCAACTCGCTACACGTGTAGATGCCAGGGCTGTCGTCCGACCTCTTGCATAGCGCCTCGCCCACTGAGCCGTCCAGGTCGTCATAGTTGCCGCTCTTGACGCAGGGGATGACATCGACCGCTTCGAACACGTTGAGCACCCGGTTTTCCGCATCAACAATAGGAATACAGCTGATGTTGCGGTTGACCATGAGGTGGACAACTTGGAGCACAGAACTGCTCATGCGGGCAGTGACAATGCCGCTTCCATAAGTGCCCAGACCGATATCGCGGACTGTCTTCTTCAACAAGACCGTATTGTGCTCGTTATTGACGGCAATAAACTTGAGGATTCGGTACTGCGTAATGACCGAGACAACCATCTCCTTACCTGTCTCGCTGTCGACGTCTATGAGGGGAATACGCCGAGCGCGCGTCTTGAGCATGCGACGACATGCTTCGAACAGTGGTTTCGAAGGATGGACCGATACGGTCTCGATAGGGATTGCGCCGATGGCCTTTTCAATATCTACTCTTGTTTTAGCGACCCATACATATCTGAGGCCCGCCATGTGGACGGGCGAGTTCGGACCGACCTCGCAGACTGCTCAGGCGGAACTGATCGAGCTTGCTAATCTCGTCGGGAAACTGGCAGTAATATTGAATCAGATTGATAAAGTCGGTACTCGTCAGGATACCGGCGAAGCGAGAGATCTTGGAGTCCCATAAGGGAGCTGATACGATAGCTGTTGTCCTGTTCAGCATGGACACGCACGTTGGGTATCGGGCGACGCACAGTTCTGGGTCAAGATGCCGATGCTCTTCTTGATGAGCAGGTCCGTATCGAGGACGATGAGACGGAACGAGAGGGGCAAGACATCGTAGCTAGTTCGGACTTTGAGGAAATCACGAATGGCATTCTATCAAAATATCAGTCTCCTGGCCTGTGAGGACGGAGAAGGCTCCGGCGACAGCCCCGCCGTGGGTGATGCCACCCGGAGAGCGCAGCGCAACGGGCAGACGGAAAAAGACTTGGCTCAGGTACACGAGACAGCCTCCCTTGGAAGGGCACGAGGAGAAATACGGGCACATACCAGACCCTGCAACTGGTCTCTGTCCAGCGGACTCGGGGGCTTGGGCTCGGTGGGCGCCATTGCGCTCCGGTTGGAAGTCCTTGGTCGGAGGTAGGATGACGGAGCGACAAACTGAGGGACGAGGCCATGGCCAACGGCGGTGGTGGAGGTGGAGGTGGATGTTTCTGTGGAGGGGCCAGTCCGCGTCCGCCCGGGAGCTGTTGGAGTCACAGCGACAGCGACGGGGGGCTCTGTAGCGCCTGTGCCTGTCGTGTCTGTCGTTGCAGCACCATCATTGGGGCCGGCGCGGGGCACCTCATCGTCACCCTCTCCGTCGCCGTCGTCGGCTTCGGCCTCATCGGCCGTGGGTTCGATGATTTGAGGCTCGGGTGGAGGCTGCTGAGGCTGAGTCTCAATTTGGTCTTTGATCCACGACTGCACATGAGCCTTAGCCGGGTCGTCTTCTACCGCGTCGACTTGGACCTGAACTTGGTCTTGCGTTTGGGCATCGTTCAATTTGTCGCCTCCCTTGAGGGATTCATGCCCGCGCGCGGGTTCGGTTTCTGGATTTCCCTCCATTCCAAGCAGAGCCCCTGTTTCCTGGTGTTGCACAACGTCGCCGCAGTAGACCGTCGGCGTCGCGCACCGTTGTCTCTGTGGGTGGTCAATTCGGAGGTGATGTCAAGGGGGAGATTGATGGGTTCCGGTCAAGGGCCAAAGACGTGCGCTAAGTTGCGACGCATCACCACCTCAAGTGAGGTTGAGGAGGAAGAGTGAGGTGATGTAGTCAAGTTTGTGCCACCACGGCTAGAGATGGGAAGGGGGGTCGTAAGTGCAAGTTACCTACAGAACTTCCATATTATTAAGAAGTTGGGTTGGAAAGTCTGTCTAACAGGAACTGGGAACATGGAGGGAATAAGTACGAGGGAAAAGCCCAACCCAAACCAAACGTAACGACTGGCCTCTGACGTCTCCCTCCGATCAACCTATGGACGCTGCCATACACTCTTATTAGCAATCGCAATCGCTCCGGGACTCGGGTCGGCCTCACTCATGATTTCTGATAAGAGAACCACCTCGACTCGACAGACAATTCGCCCAACAAAGGTGCATTCTACGGCCAAGCAGACCCCGGCATCCACATGCTAGTTAACTGCGCTGCGGATACTGTACGGACGGACGAGGGCGTCATGGAGGGATCGACGATGAGCTCTTGCGTCTTGGCATGCCCTTGGTGCTTTAAACGTCCTTTTCCCGCTCATTTCTCCGTCCAGGGATTGGTCAACTTCGATTCCGGCTCGCACGACTTGGTCTGTTTGAAGGCGTCTGCAGACGGTTCTTCTCAACCGTCGGTTCCATTATCGTCCGTCATGGCTCGAGTGAATTTATTTTATCATTTATTACCATGACACCAAAATCCCGCATCCTCTCTCTCTCATTCGACTCGGGGAGTCGGTCTAGGAGCTCTACCAAGGAGGGATCGCCAAGTTTAACGCCTCATGTCTGACATTGCAGCCTTTCTGGAGTCGTGTTTTGTTGGTTGCTCTCCGAATTCTTCCTCTTGGCGAATTGGACAACAGGCAAAAGTCTTAAATGCCATTCCAAGGGTGACATTGGGGCTGCCACGTTTTTAAACCGGTTGGGTTGGGTTGTGGATGGCTGACGGCTAGCTCAACATTGGTGTTTGTTTGACATTGTCTGGCCGAGCAATTATCCCGTCTTGACGCCCAAGTTGGCATCTCATCTTCATACTCCCAAAGAATCCGAGATAGGCGAGTCAGTCATGACATCGACCGAGTCCAGCACCACTACCCACCATCACGAGCTGTCAACGTGTTGGTGCAGGGTAGATCGGCAGCTCCTGCAGCTGCGGTTCAGTTGAATGCGGTGCAGACCGTCGCAGGGGATTCATCACAACATCACATCCAAAAGCAATATTGGGGGACCTCATTACCACCATGACAAATCGAGGAGTTGACCAGGTTCATAATAACTAAGCACTCAGGATGTGCTGAGACATCATTGCAGTGCCATGTATGCTCAGCTGTGGCATTAAGTTAGTAAATATGGCATCCATTGTTTGTTTGTTTGGGTTGTGATACCTCCCACTATTAGCCGCACTATTCTTGAGGCAGCATTACTCTAGCCAACTCAACTTCAAACCCTTCTGCCGCCAGTTGATGATCATGTTGGTTGGCCTCGAAAGTATCCCAAGCAAGATTCCTATTCGTGGAGGTGACAGAGATCTTGGCAAGTGTTGTAAGCCTTTTGAAGTATCGACAGCGACGATCCACCCAGGATACTTTGTACATGTGTTCAACTCGCTCTCTGCATGCGAATATCCTCGCTTACTCCAAGAAACTTGAAAAATGAGGCGTTGGAATGACAGAGATTGGGTCAGAGGGGGGTTCCAGGATGGCCCCAGCTCCTAGGACGACTCCACACAAGCACCGTCCGTCCGACAGGTACCTGCAACCGCACAGCAGCACAGTGCTTCCTTAGGTACCATCTCGACAGCAACCTGCGTCCCCTGCTCGGCGGTCCACTGCGGCGGCCATCTCCAGGGCACTAGAGACGCAAAACAACAGCGCACGTCTACCGCCACAACCCTCCATCTTGAATGACCTTCCAGTGAGGTCACTGCCACGACCTCGGAAATCCCTGCAGTTACTTGATGGGGCACGCGCCAGGACAGCTCAAGCTTGTACCCGCCAAGTAGCATTCTTCGGGTTCTCGTACTTGCCTGACCGTGCGTTGGACTTTCAGGGTACCTTCCTGGGTCTTTACTTGCCTCACCTGCCCAAACAGCTTGCTTCCACTTGGGCCTGGAGCTCTCTTAGCAGGTCTGTCCGGCCAGTCGCCTGTCCACTGTCCCCAGTGCCTGCCCGCCTTGCTTCTTTCTGGCGCGCGTCTCTTGATTCTCCATTCTTTCCCTCGCCAACCAACTGCAAGGCCCGGATCAACTCCCCTCGAATTCATCTCTCACTTCTGTGTCCGCCATCCAAATTTCCCTCCTCCATCCCGCGCTCGGCCTCCCTTGACTCTTGTCGTCGCGCCGTTAATTGGCCTAGACCGTCCCTCGCGCTTTTGACTCCTCCGCCTCTTCAACTTCGGGCATCCTGCCTCCAGATCCTACTTCGAACCGCCAACCGAGCCCCCGATCGTCGTAATTCGAATCCCGTCTGGGTCCGCGTTGCCGTGACGTTATTTCCGACGGTGGCATCCAGGCTTCGTCAACAACTGCATCATCAGCGATTCTCCATAGCTCTTTGACAGCTACAACGCCGTTGCCCTTACCGACATCGAGACCTACCGAGTGACGATAGAGACTTTGTGCCCTTTGTTGAGGCCATGGGTATCTGCAGCTCGTCTTGCTGCGGAGGTATGCTACATCACGTCCTGTGACGATTCTTGTCTGACAGCTGCCTAGGACGGTCCCGCGATGGCCTTTACGAACCCGTCCTTGCCGACAGTGAGCGGGAGGCTGTGGCCGATCTGCTTCAGTACCTCGAAAACGTACATACCCACTAGTCATTCTACCGATGTCATACTGACTTGATGCCAGCGCGGCGAGACCGACTTCTTCTCCGGCGAACCCCTTCGTGCCTTGAGCACCTTGGTCTTTTCCGAAAACATCGACCTTCAACGTAGTGCCAGCTTGACATTCGCCGAGATCACCGAACGAGGTATGTGGATAGCTACGTCCAGACTGACCGCTCGACTTTGCTACAGGCAGTATACTGATGAGGTTTCAGATGTCCGTGAGGTTGACCGTGATACCCTCGAACCAATTCTCTTCCTCCTCCAGAGCCCCGATATCGAAGTTCAACGAGCAGCCAGCGCCGCCCTAGGGAACCTGGCCGTAGACAGTATGTTTATAAGCTGACCGATCTTTCAGCAACTGACATGTGCTGTAGCCGAGAACAAGGTTCTCATTGTACAACGCGGTGGTTTGACCCCGTTGATTCGCCAAATGATGTCTCCCAATGTCGAGGTCCAGTGCAATGCTGTGGGATGTATCACGAATCTGGCTACCCACGAGGAGAACAAGGCCAAGATTGCCCGCTCCGGTGCTCTGGGTCCTTTGACGAGGTTGGCCAAGTCCCGAGATATGCGAGTTCAGCGGAACGCGACAGGCGCTCTCCTCAACATGACACATTCGGGTATGTTGTAATGCCTGAGTGAAGGGGTGTTGCTAACGAACGTAGACGAGAACCGACAACAGTTGGTCAACGCCGGAGCTATTCCAGTGCTGGTTCAGCTTCTCTCCTC
Organism: Fusarium sp. NRRL 66088; assembly: GCA_013186415.1. NCBI lineage: Eukaryota > Fungi > Ascomycota > Sordariomycetes > Hypocreales > Nectriaceae > Fusarium > Fusarium sp. NRRL 66088. The sequence goes on from JABCKD010000283.1 coordinate 11,299, forward strand.
GCCCGACGTTGATGTCCAGTACTACTGTACCACAGCTCTCAGCAACATCGCTGTCGACGCAAGCAACCGACGGAAGCTGGCACAGACTGAGCCCAAGCTGGTTCAGTCATTGGTCAACCTCATGGACTCGACATCCCCCAAGGTCCAGTGCCAGGCCGCCCTTGCTCTTCGAAATCTTGCCTCGGACGAAAAGTACCAGCTTGATATTGTCCGAGCCAACGGACTGCACCCTCTTCTCCGCCTCCTACAGTCTTCTTACCTACCGCTTATTCTCTCCGCTGTCGCCTGTATACGAAATATCTCGATCCACCCTATGAACGAGTCTCCTATTATTGAAACCAACTTCCTCAAGCCCCTTGTCGACCTTCTCGGATCAACCGACAACGAAGAAATTCAGTGCCACGCCATCTCGACTCTCCGAAACTTGGCTGCTAGCTCTGATCGCAACAAGGCTCTTGTTCTGGATGCTGGTGCTGTGCAAAAGTGCAAACAGCTGGTTCTTGATGTCCCGGTTACTGTTCAGTCTGAGATGACGGCTGCCATTGCAGTCCTTGCCCTTAGTGATGACCTCAAGTCTCATCTGCTGAACCTGGGAGTGTGCGCTGTTCTGATTCCGCTGACACACTCGCCAAGCATCGAGGTTCAAGGCAACAGTGCTGCCGCTCTAGGCAACCTCTCCTCTAAAGGTCAGTGACCACATGCCATTTTTTTTTTTCGATGACTAACAATAGTAGTTGGTGATTACTCCATCTTTGTGCAGAACTGGACGGAGCCCCAGGGTGGAATTCACGGATATCTCTGCCGGTTCCTTCAGTCCGGTGACGCGACTTTCCAGCATATTGCTGTCTGGACTTTGCTCCAGCTTTTCGAATCTGAGGACAAAACTTTGATTGGGCTCATCGGTAAGGCCGAGGATATCATCGAGCACATTCGAAACATTGCAAACCGTCAGATCGAGCCCAGCGAGGAATTCGAGGATGAGGATGAGGGCGAAGTCGTCAACCTGGCCCAGCGCTGTCTGGAGCTTCTGGGACAGAGCATGTCCAAGGCCCATATCGAGGGTTGATGTGTAACCAGTGGAGGTAGATGTTTCTTTTCTCATGTCAAAAGCGAAAGCGTTTACGGAAGGTTCAGCAAGGCACGGCGGAACGGAACGGTGTACGGCGTCTTGTACCTTCAAGAATGATGTTTGGTTCTCGGGGGCGGATCGTTTCTTTATAGGGTTGGCATGACCCATTTCCGGGCTTGTTTTATCAGTCTGTTTCTTTACCACATCCACCACGGTGTTTGACGGACAAGATGTAGGGAAGGGAAGGGAAGGGGTGTGGGAGGGTGATGGGCAGAAGCAGGATGGCCGGGCTTTTATTCTCTTTGTACTTTTGACGACGCGTATGCGGCGGATATGGATCTGCAGGATCAGTGATTGGGGTGGAAGACGAAGTGGAAGCGGGAGATGGGAGACGGGAGACAGTTGTAATTAGACAGGGAGACAAGTTTCTATACCCAGATAAGAAGATGACTTGCATTATTATACATGGATTCTAGATGATGGGAAGTAGTTTGAGGTTTAGTCTAATTCTGCAAGGGTTTCAAGACCATTCTTGATCCATTTCCGCTCGTTCCATGGTAGAACCTTGGCGATGGTGGTGCCAGCGACGAGAGCTAGGGGCAGGGGGCCGAAATGCCTCGAGTCTCGAGAAGCAGGGAGGTTATCTCCTGTGATCCAGCAGTGGCCTTCAGGGACCTGGAAAAGTTAGTTGTGAAGAGGCTTAAAAGGGAAGCTGAAAGTACCTGGATCATCAACTCTTCACCTGGATCTCCTGGTGTCCCTACCAAGACGTAATCGCCCGGCATGCCCGTTACTCGTTTAACGCCCCATTGGTTGGTAAAGACGGGAATGCGGTAGACAACGAGATCACCGACAGAGACTCCACGGCCATAGCGACGGGTATGATCACATAAAATCCAATCGCCATCAACGGTAAAAGTCGGAAGCATAGACGGACCTTGGGCTGGACTAATGGTGTAACCGTAGGTGATGCCGAGGTGGACGAGACAAGCGGCCTTGACAAATGATACCGTGGCACGCACCGGACGGCGCGCAAAGTGAAAGGCCATTGGGTAGGATACCCCGACTGGGGGCCCTTTTATGTGCTGAATTCAAGTATTAGCTATGAAGCCATTTACACGGGGTCGCGAGGGTATGCGACTCGACCGGTTTGGTGTTGAGATTTGGCATGTCTGTAAGAGCTCAGATTGAAGGGTCTCGTGAGCTTCTACGCAAATGATTGGTTGTGGTGTCTGATGTGCCCCGCAGTGACGTTTCTGCCGAATCCAACCGCCCTGTGCATCTCCAATCCAAGACGAGGGCGAGCATCAGTCAGTCTTTGTACACTCCGTGATCGGTCTTTTGAACAAGGCCATTGCCAGAGATACACACTCTTTTCCAACTGTACAATCACACTCCTTGCACGTACAAGCGCTGCCGTAATCATGAGCAGCTTCTCGTGCCTTCAGAGCTCCCGCCGAGCTCTCTATCGGGTTTTCGTCTCCCCGCATGAAGCCTTCACCCGCCAGCTCCTCCCAACTGGAGTGACACTCTCGCCAATTCGTCAGAACCGACTCTTGTCGACTTCCCCAGTTCAATTGAAAGCCATTCGAGTAGCCCCCGAGTCAACAACCGTCGACCCCGATGACCGAGGCTTCGACCGTCGATACACGACCATGGCGGACTTTGTCAAGTCGGGCCGCGACCGTCTTCCGCAGGACTTTGAGATCACAGACCCCAAGATCATGGTCTTTGACAATGGAAACTTTGATGGACCTTTGCTTACAAGGAACGTCATGAGCCGCATCAACCCCTCCGAGTCCCTCCGCATGATCCAGCCCTACGTCCCCGCCGACCGCAAGGAGAACAAACCCGTGCAGTACGCCGTATGCAAGATCGTCAACAAGAAGGAAGAGTACGAGCGTCAGCGCGAGAAGAAGGAGCGAGCACGCGTGTCTAAGCAGACTACCGCCAAGAGAAAGGAGCTCGAGCTCAGCTGGGGTATTGGAGAGAACGACTTATCCACCAAGCTGAGACAGCTGGGGCAGTTTCTCGGCAAGGGGATGAAGGTTGAAGTCATTCTCGGGTACAAGACAAAGGGGCAGAAGAGAGTCGACGAGGCGACTGCTGCTGATGTGCTGGCCAAGCTCAAGAAGGGGATTGAGGAGGTTGACGCGAGGGAGTACAAGGCTCAGAGCGGAGATGTGGGACGGACACTACGATTGTATGTTGAAGGCAAGGCCAAATAAGTAAGTGGTCAACTGTATGAATTGGGCAATTTTGTGAGTGAATCTCGCAAGGGTTGATTGTATCACTAGTTATCTATATCTGGGTATCTCTGACCAGATGACGAAATAAGTCTATAAGCTTGAGAAATAGGAAGAAAATCATTCGTATGGTCATTCTAGGACCATATTTGAGGAACCCATTTTGCACACCTAAACTCCAGAACCCATGCATGTCCCAGCTGTCGTGATAGCATGTCGTTGAAACTCCTCATAGGATCTCGTCGTCGTCGTCCACTGGTAGAGGAACCGCAGCCGGTGCAGTATCTGGTACCACAGACGCAGTCAAAGTCTCCTCATCAGCACCACCCATATCCTCATCCAACTCAACCCCTCCATTCCTCTTCTCAACCTCATCCTCCTCAACATCCTCCTCCTCAGCAGCGACCCGATTAATCTCCTCCCAAGCCTTACTCCTAAGCTGAATACTCCTCCCCCTCCCCTTGCTCTTCTCAACCTTGCTCTTTGTGCGCTCAATCACGGCCTCAGCCATCTCGAGACCTTTCTCGTGGCGCCGACGAGCCTTGGCCGACATGGCCGTCTTGCGCTTGGACTTTTTGGAAACGCCGGCTGAGTGCTGGGCTGCGAGGACGGAGGGGCGGTGAGGGGCGCTCCGAGGAGGGGGTTTCACATCTTTTAGGGACTTGTCGGCGTCGATGCTTGGGGATGTTGCGCGGCGGGCGGCGCGGGAGTGAATGGAGGTTCCTGGTGACTGACTGTTAGTACAAGATTTTGAGAGTAAGAGGATGTCAAGTACCTCTCTTCTTGGCCATTTTGACTGTATGTGAAGCTGCAGATTGTGGAATTGCAGGTTAAAGTTGTAATGTTGAATCAGTAACTCTTCGGGTTTGGTGGGGGTGGAGGATGGGAAATTTTGATACCCCACAAAGATAAGAAATGCTGACCGAGATTGACCGAGCTCACCGAGGATACAGTTCATGCATGCAATGGAATGCGACAACTCATGGAACAAAGTAGTAATGAATCTAGTGTTTTTCGACCATAATTTACACTGCGAAATGGCGTGTTGGAATCGCATTTTATCTATTGAATGTATCTCATATCACCAATATTTCATCACTAGCTGGTAGGCAAGGATAGTAGAGTAGGTACTTGATGGTTTCCTAGTCTACCCACTCATGTCTCACAACTTGCCTCAATCAACAACGCATCTCAAACTGCCTATTTGCGCCACTTTAGCTATTGCTTCAAAACTTGTGTGTTTATTTGATGTTTAACAACCGGACTTGTCCAATCCGTAATGAAAATGCCCTCCTGAGATAACTTCGAGTCCTCCCCTTGACCCTTCATGACCGGCTGCAACAATGCTGCCCTTCACCACCTGTGTCGTCGCTGGCCTCCAGTATCTAATTCATCCTCAGAAATTGGTACATAGATAATGCCGCCTGGCGCCTAATACCGGAAAAGCATGCTGATCTGTGCAAGGGATCCATCCAAGAAACCATCAACTCTGATGCCATCATCCCCATCACTCTACTTGCAACCGAAGAGGTCTTTGGTGACCTTGAAGGAATATTGCAGCTATTTGACGCCTATGACGACGTATTCAACCTCGATTTCGGGTCTATTCTCGTGGAAAAGCCTGGGAGCAGCAACAACGATGTTGCCAATACGACCATCACGGGGCGACATATCTATCATCTGGATCAGATAACGGCACTCGAAGATATGGCAGAACTCCCATCTGGGCCATACTTCTTACATGGACCAAATCTTCATCAGGCATGGCGGCTGTATGATGACGAATTTGGTGCCTTTACTTTTGGAGTAATACCCGATGATCTCTACCAGCCCGATGAGTATGTCATCCCTACAGAGTCTGTACCTGGCTGACAGATTCCAGGTTTCAACCTCTCACATCATCGTCTATTCAAGGCGATTCGCAGGCGATACCCGTGCCCTCACGTCTCTACCACCCTCGGCCTTCTCCCCGGAAACCCCTCTCTGGCACCCGCATCTCCATCAGCGACACAATTTCTCTCAAAAGTACTCATACCACATTCTCTAGCCGTGCCTGGAAGTCCCTCTACAAGAATCCTTCAGATGTGACGGCTGAGCACGCACGAAAACTGCTGGATCTTGGCGCTGTTCTTGTTGGAAAGACCAAGACGTCGCAGTTTGGTACTGGGGTGGAGTGGGTTGACGAGCAAGCTCCTTGGAGTGCAAGAGGTGATGGGTATGAGAGACTGAAGGGGGGTTCTGTTGGAGCTGAGGCTGCTTCGATTGGATATGAGTGGTTACAGCATAGTATCGGCGTTGACAGTAAGTTTGTTCCTGCCTGGGAGACCTGAGACTGACAATTGTAGGTGGGAGGGGTGTACTCGACGGGGGGATCTATTCGATTGCCACATCTCGAGGAGATATTCCCGTTGACCATATGTGGACAACCTCTAGGTAATTAGGTGCCTCAAACTACCCAGCCGATCTGACAATTGCAGCCTGGACCGGACCAGACTGTTTAGCAGGAGTCTAGAGGATCTACTTGACGTGGCGTCCAAGACTCTTGACCGACAGTCACGGGAACTCAAGTCTCCAAAGAGGATTATCTACCCTGTTGATATGATCTCTGTCGACGAGACGCAGCAAGAAACCCTCGACAGCTTTGTATCGACCTTGCAGGACTTCCTTGGAGTTCAAGCTGAGAGCATCAACATTGGTGCAGTCTGGGCTGAGAACCCTCCGGATGAAGCTTCGGATGAGGACATGCAGGCATACATGAGACATGTGAGTTTTCACCCTAGAGGATATCAACTGTCTAACATTTTAGGCACCCTTCCGCTCCTGGTGCTATGAATATTACCACGCTTTCGACGAGTTTCGACACTCATACCGGAAAAAGACCCAAAAAGAACCCTATGCCGAATCCACGCCGCAATTCTTCTGGTCCGTCCATCCCCTTTTGACAATGCAAGCAAAAACTCACAATATCCTAGGGATAAATGCAAAGCAACAACGGAGACGGAACACCGGCAAGACCTCAAACGACTAGAGATATACCGGCAATGGTTCCACGAAAACATCATGACCCCCAACGCCGACGCTATCCTCGTCCTCCCGTGTGGCGAGTCTTTTCGGGTTGAACATCGGGATGAAGCTGTGGCGTATGTGTTGTTGCTTTTTTGTTTTGCAGTGTCTTGGCTGACGGGGGATTTAGTCCACCAACCATCTATGAGGGAGTCGGGCCTGAGATCCTGGCTTCCATCTTGGGGGTGCCGCATCTGGCAGTTACTTGTGAGTTATAGTTTGGTCGATATTACGGGAATGGTATTGATGTGGTTTGCTACAGTTGCTCAGGTCCCCTACGAGTCCCGTATTAGTGGGAGAACCGAGTATAAGACCGTATGCGTCTCCGTCATTGGACCTCAAGGAAGCGACACGGTCATTATCCAACTCGTCAAGCAAGCACTGGAAAAAGCACATGTCGGAACAAGGGTAGAAACCGGCCGTATAGCCTTCCCTCTCAGGAACGGCAGATATCCCAAGACTGTACCTCAACCTCCGAGCCTATCGGATGAGCTTTGAGGATATATGCATCGCCCCCAACGTCACACCACCAGGCGGAGAGCGGTCAGCCGCAGCGGGCGTCAAAATTTTTCTAGATGAAGGTCCCCTTGCCTTGCCTCCCCCACAGATATTTGTGCAACGGCATACGGGTTCGTTTGTTTCTGCAAGATGTTTGGGGTCCCCGGACGATGGCAGCGGCCGGTTAAGAGAAGTCCGGGGCCGGGTCATGCGGGGGAAGGGGAAGATGCTCCCCGCTTTTGTGTCGATTGTGTTGCTGGCATGATGGTGGATATCTGAGAAGTTGTGCTTGGTGTTGAATTCTACTATTGTTTGCAGACTATCAAGTCTATGTTAAGGACTAGTTAACAAACACAATTGGTCTAGTTCTCAGCTAAACAAACAAACAAACAAACACACCCTCATCTATAAAATACCCGGCGCTTATCCCGGTCTCTAGACAAGGGTCCAACCGTAGCTGAAAGGGACCGGCGCCCGGGGCCCGGACCGTGGGGGTCACCATTTTCTCCAAACAATTTGGTGAGTGCCCAACCAAGGTGGAGGGAGGTTCTGGTGCAGCAATCGCTCCACTTGAGGCCCATCTCTGCGGCTCTTGGTCCTTGTTGCCGCAACTGAAGTTGATCTTTCAACTTCTCAACTCTTACTATAGCTGTGCCTCACCAATCTCGCACTTGACTTTCTCACTCACCATATAACCTACACATCTCCCGTCATGGCGGAACCAACAAACACGCCGGTACCGGCTTCTACACCGCGAGCAACATCCCCAGCTCCTCCCGTCCCCGTCTTCTCCCACCCTGGCTCCCCCTACCAAACCAAGCTCACCATGTCCTCCTCTTCCACCTCAAGGCCACGGGTCCTTCACATCGGAGACCCAATTAAGTACAACCCTGACACGTACATCCGCTTCATCGGCCAGTGCGAGCTGGTGAGGCCGTCCGCCGAGGAGCGGCAGCGCCCGGCCTTCATCAAGGCCCTCAAGGAGCGTCGATGGGGAGACTTTCAGGCTATTTTTCGTCCCTTTTGGGGTACCGGTGGTGAGATGGGGAATTGGGATGCTGAGCTGATTGATCTTTTGCCCAAGAGTGTCAAGGTGTTTGCGAGTGCAGGCGCTGGGTTTGACTGGGCAGATACGAAGCTCCTAGGCGAGCGAGGTGAGTTATAACGTGAGCCATATGATAATGAATTAGTGGCTGATGGGAGTTGTAAGGAATCATCTACTGCAACTCTGGTCTTGCAGCTGCCGAAGCAGTAGCAGACTTTGCCATTGCCGCCATCATTTCTACTTTCCGTCTTCTCCCTTGGTGTATCTCGGCAGCCATGTCGGGCGACGAGGAAGCCTTTCAGATCAACCACCGCGACGCAACACTGCAGTCATATAACCTGCGAGACCAAGCTCTTGGACTCATCGGGTTCGGTAACATTGGTCAGCAGATTGCAGCTCGCGCATATCACGGTTTCGGAATGGACATTCACTACTACGACGTACTCCCCAAGCCAGCACACGTCGTAGCTCCCCTTCGAGCCACACATCACGAAACCCTCGCCAGTCTTTTGAGTCACGTAGACTGCGCCGTACTCTGCACACCAGCCGGAGACGGAACCCTGATAAACGCCAAAACCCTCCCTCTGTTCAAGCGCGGCTCCCGCTTCGTCAACATCGCCCGTGGCAGCCTGGTAGACGAAGACGCCCTGACAACAGCCCTACAAGACAACCACATCTCCAGCGCGGCCCTGGATGTGCACGCGACGGAACCAAAGATGCACGCTGGTCTGCTGGAGTTGGCTCGTCAGGGAAGAGTCATGTTGACGTGCCATAATGCGGGTGGTACTGTGGACACGCACAAGGGGTTTGAGGAGTTGAGCATGAGGAACATCATGGCTGTGCTTTCGGGGGGTGAAGCTATCACGCCTGTGAATTTGCAGTTTTTGAAGAAGTAGGGATATTGGGTTAGGTTTAGGGAGGCGTTTTGGGACGGACGTGTATTGATGGGGAAAAGAGGGACAAGGGTAGAATCTAGGAATAACTGTATATGAAGTATAACTATCTTGGCATGAATGATATATGTGTGTTTGCTCGAAGGCCACCTTACGCAGGGTGAGAGAAGAGGGGTCAAGTGAACGCAGGTTGCGGCCATTCAACGTAGTGTGTTGTCAACTTGTTTTACCAACTTGTTCAAGAACAATCTAGCTACATATTTGACGAGTATTCCAACTTGCTCTCAGCGTGAGGACCAAAACATGATTTGCAAAGGCCCTGAGAAGTTCTATTCTATTTTACATTGGTCCCTTTTCCCTACTATCAGATCGCGACTCCATCCATGTAATAGGAAGGATAATACTGAGTGTTTGCTTACGGTTTCTGGCCTTGGGAGTCTGTCAAATCAATAGTCGTCGGGAGTGCTAAACGTCCGCTTCCTTTTGTTCATCGAAAAAAATTGACTTGTTGAACCACGCTGGCGTATAAGCTCTCTTGCTTGAAACCTGAAAGTCTGTTCTTTGTGCACTATCACGACATCCTTCTACCCTGATCAACGAGATACTCTCCCTTTGGGGCCTTTGTCCTTTCGAATGGGCTTGATCAGAGGTAGGCGTCCTGACATGTGCCTCATTCCAAACCGATGACAGGGAAAACCCGTTGTTGATCTACATATCGGGTTGTTGAACATGGCTAACTTGGTCCAAAACTTGAACAGTAGATACTGCGATTCTTTTCGTGTTGGTAAGCTAGTTACACGGGATCTCTCCCTTCTCTGGTGGCCTCGACAAAGAGCTTGGCACTCATTCGAGTACCTCGTTCAAGGCCAATCATCCATTGCCTAGGCACCTTTCTCACGTCTCTTAGGGGGCAAAAGTGCACTTTACAAGGATCTCTTCCCAGGGGTGTCACCTTGCTGCGTCTCTAATGGGCTTAGAATAGTTTCTAGAAACCGGATCGAAGAATCGTTTCCTTCACTGCATTTTAAACCCACCTCGAGGGACGATTTGGCCATAATCAACAGACTAATAGCTCATAAGGATAGATTCGTGGCGTACCTTGCTGCGTCTCTAATGGGCTTAGAATAGTTTCTAGAAACCGGATCGAAGAATCGTTTCCTTCACTGCATTTTAAACCCACCTCGAGGGACGATTTAGCCATAATCAACAGACTAATAGCTCGCAAGGATAGATTCGTGGCGTACCTTGCTGCGCCTCTGACTGGGCGGAATCAGATATCACATGGTGAGCCGCCGCAGGCTAGGGGTGTCACCGCATTGCAGTTTGTTAGCGTCTTCTTCACTGCAATTTTAACCCGTCTCAAGGGGCGATTTGGATGCCATGAACATCAATAACTGGGGGCCAAGGAGGTAAACTCCCCTTGATACGGTCGAGTTAGGGATCTCGGGTTGCCAGGTCGGCATAATAAATATCGACTTGTTGAGGGAGGCCACTTTGCAAAGTTCTTGCTTGAAAGAGTACTCTTTTCCCACGACAGAGATGATACCTATTTCGAGGCTGGGTAGCTACACACTGCCTCTCCCAGCCTCGACAAAAGCCCTCCTCAGATGCACGTAGCAACACCACCAGAAGTGGCCATTCACTTCATTTTTAACTCAGCTCAAGGGATAACTTGGCCATGATGAGCATACTCATGGCTTTCAAGGATTTATTTATAGCTCAACTTTCCGTGTGTCTGAGTGGCTCGGTTGAGCTGCTGCATATACTCCGGAGGATTCTGATGGACTTTTCACTGCATTTTTAACCCGCCCCCAGGGACGATTTGGTCATGATGAACAGCACCAAGCGCAAGGGACAATGGAGGCAGAATCCCCCCATACGGTTTGAGTCAAGGACCTCAGATTTTCAGATAGGTATGTAGTAGTTGCTAACTATTACTTAGGCACGCCCTTTGATCGACTTCCCTGGATTAACTAGACATCGAGTTGAAGGAGACCATCTCAGAATCTTGCTGCAGGAAAGACCGCTCTTTGCCATTAAACGTGCCTTTTCTCTCTTCCCGCCCATGCTGCGTGTCCGCCAGGTTGGTTCTGAAGATGTCCCAGTTGCACTGCAATTTTAACCCACCTCAAGGGACGGATTGACTATGGTGATGGTGGCTTACCCTGCTGTTTTTCTCGTTGGTTCAGTTGAAGGCTGCAACCGTTCGACTCTCGGTTGGGGGCTTTGGGCTTCACTGCAATTTTAACCTGCTCCAAGGGCCTTGATGAACACGACCAACCGTGGTGAGCAAAGTCATTAGATAGACCCCCTCCGATACAGGCCGATCGAATCAAGGCTCTTCGATTGTCACCCCACCGCCATCTTCTTTTCACTGCATTTTTAACTCAACTCGAGGGACAGACTAGTACCTCACAAGGATACATTCTTGGCTTGTCCTGCTGAGAGTTTGGCACAATTGCACTGCACTGCATTTTTAACCCTGCTCAAGACATGATGTGGTGGACACATTCAATACCAAGCAGCATTGACAGAGTAGGCAGGCTCCCCGAAGACGTTTTGGTCAAGTCAGCCTAGCTTTCTCGCTGGGAACGTATCACTTGGTCATCTAGGGTCGTTATTAAACCATCTGGCGAAACATCCAGAACAGCCCTTTACCATTAGTTGTCTATGGCCTTGGCCAACGCATTGATAAAACAAAATAACATATATCATCAAACGAGGCTCTTACTTCCTAGCCAATACAATCCAAACTCCAAGCCCAACCAATACCATGTGTTATCCTGTCCAACGCCAAGATCCAATACAATACTATACATCATCTCTTTCACTCCTTAGACTTCTTCCTCACAAGTCCAGCAGAAAGAACATTAACACCAGCCTCCTCCTTCGGCTTCTTCTTCACCAACCCAGCCGCAAGGACGTTAACCTTACCCGGTCCATCGTCGGTAGTCGAATCCGTTCTCTTCCTCTTGACGAGACCGGATAGATTGTTGACCTGCTTGTCACCAGCAGCTTCAATCTTTGCGGGTTCTCGTGTACCCTTGACGACAACTCCCCATTTGGCTCTTCCGCCGACTTCACTTACCCAGCGACGGGTGCTACCCACTGCCTTGTTAAGGGTCGCAAAGTCTAGGTGAAGTAGCAGTTCCACGAGGCGCTTGTAGTCATTCTCATCCACAATCCTCTCACCCCGACCCTCAGGTGTCCATGAGTAATATGCCGTCGTGGCAGGCTTGTCGAGGAGGTAATTCCGGTTCTCGGTCTTGATGCGAGGCTGTCGAGCAACGATTGGGCCCTTGAGGGTCTTTCTCTTGGCCTTCTTCTTCTTTGGCTTCGTCTTTTCCTCGGCGTCGGTCTTTGAAGGGAAGAGCTTCCTCGGAGTTGTGTTTGGCGTGATCTGAGCAATACGCTGCTTCTTCGGTGTCTCAGGTGGTGGTGGAATAGTCGACTGGGACGACTCGTTCGACTTGGGTGGTTGAACTTCCTCCTCGTCACCAAAAACAAGCCAAATAAAACCCGTCATACGTCCACTCGAACACTCCTGCCTATAAGCCATCATCTCCCAAAACATATCCAGCGTCTTGACACTCTTCCAGCTCCCCGTCGTCTTCATAGCCTGAGAGCTGGCAGCCTCTTCCTCAAGCTCATCCCAGAACCTCGACTTGGGATCATCTGGAAAGTGAGGAATCAGACATCTTGGAGGAACCCAGTCAAACTCCTTGGAGTAGTGCGAGATGCGTTCCAAGGGGTGCGTAAACTCCCAGCGAGAGTCGGCGCTTCGGGGTGTCAGGGCTCGAGTTTCGTATGTCTCTAGACCCGGGACAACGATGTATCCTTTTGCGCTCTTCCATGTTTTTGTACCCAGGAGGGGATCCAGCACACGACACCACCATTTGATAAGACCTCGATCGTCTAGGACATGCTTCCCGCTGTAGTCGACGCTTCCAGGGAAGAGATATTGATCCTGCGCGCGAGCAAACAAGTTGACGACGAACTGAATATCCTTTCTTCTCCGCTTCTCAATCAAGAATCCAACAAACGCAGCACATATTTCCCTAATCGGGCTAGAAGTTCCCTTGGGAAGCTCCAGCAAGTTGAGATATCCCGTAGAGTCGGCTTTGGAGACGAAGAGTGTAGTCGATCTCGCAGTCGTGTAGATAAAAACCTCGACGCCAAGAACAAGGACTTTCTTCTTGGGCTCATCCGAAGCTTCGGCGTCTTTCGATTCGGAGGCTTGCGTAGGTGCGTCAATGGACACGGCAAGGAAGTGATTCTCGCAGTAGGTTCGTTCAGGGCGCTCGTTTGGGGGAGGAGAGTAAAGGGGATCGGTCTTTGTGGGAGGCGTCGAGATGTGGTAGATGGAAAAGTCGTAGCCTGACGGTAGAACAGAGGCCAGACGACTCTGGAGATCGTCGTCGACTTGCTGTGAAGAGGCCATGTTGGAGTTGATGACGCAGGTTCAAGAGCTTGAGTCGAGGTTGAGATGAATGGAATGCAGTCCAGTCCAGAGTACCTAGGTTGTTTAGGTGGTTGGCCACTGTAACCGTCGCTGGGGCAGCAGCGCGGGGCGGGCTTTAGCGGCCCAGATTCAGGGGTTTCCGTCTGGGGATCCAGTAGATTACAGGGGTCGGTCACCACCTAGGCGCAGCCCGAATTTGGTGGGCTCCACTCCACTGGTACATTGAGGTGTTGATAAACTCCATGAATTTATTAAACAAGACAGAAACTCAGCCTCAAACTCAAACTGCGCAACTTCTCTCAACGCTCGCTCCATTACTCATCATCATCAAGCAAAATGCAACCGAGTCGTGCCATTTCCTTTTCAGTTTGAACAAGTCCCTCGCACATTGGGCATGTGCATGATAAACACCAAGGGCATCCACACGAAACGTCACTGTCTACCCCATGTTCGATCTTGCTGCTCGTCGTTGAATCGAACCAGATGTCGAGGGGTTCAAAGATACCCTTGGCGGCTATACTCGGTTTCATCCAGATCAGGACAAGGACTGCAGGCTGCTAATCAAGTCGAGAAACTCGGCTGTTAGCTTGTCTCTGACGAAAGGTCCTGACCATCTCCCCAACCAGCCCATCATCATTTGCAATGGTTTGGCAACTCGCAAGTTGATAGAGGAGCAGACAGGCATCGATTGCATCGTCGTCGGATATCGAATTGAACCATTTTGCACCATTATGGTAATTGTTTGAGTCCCGACGGTCCCAGGCCTGGCAGATGATCAAGGCCAGCAAGCAGATGCGGAAGAGACGTTGCTTCGCTTGAACGTCGCCAGGGTTATCTTTCTCCTAGGTTAACCGGAATCCCATGCGCCGGTACCTGTCGAAGAGTACACTCCCATGAACCTTTCCCCAAAGTGATTTGTCACAGTACAGTTGAGTCAGGAATCGGTTGACAAGAGTAACCATGTCAAGAAACATGGCCAGCATCCTCTCGACGACATGCTCAGGAGGGACGTAGGTCCTTGACGAAAAGAATTGCCCAGCTGCCCATGCCATCATGGTAGAGCTAAGTTCTTCGCTATCGCCAGGGTTGAAGTAACTGCATTCGCCTTCCAGATAGACGCACATCAGGAGATGGTTGATGAAACCTCGGCCCAGCTGCCTGTAGAAAAACCACCATATGAAGATCGGTTTGTGCAAATCATAGATGTCGCGCGCGGCGTAGGATGAGGTAACTAGAGAAGCGAGGCCTTTGAGGGTCGTAGCTTGGTAGAAGTCCCTCCGGAGTATGTGGTCTTCTGTCGGAATAGGAGTCGATACGGGATGCTCGACGACAGGAGGCTTTTCGGAGGCAACAGCCTGCCAGAGGCCGCTGAGACTCTCTCTAAATTGGGGATCATCAAAGAGGGATCCATAGTCTGACGAATCAAGATAGTCGGGGGCTTCAATGGAGGGGAGGACGTCTTGTTCCCTTGGAACTATCAGCTCCTATGAGATGGACATGTTGGGTTACCAAGAAGACGGTGTAGACGATGTTGGAGTAGATGGTGATGATGTGAGAAGTAATGCGAGGGAGAAGAAAGTGAGTTAGGGCAATGCAGGTCATGGTGGATAGAAATACGAGCTCGAGGAAGGAGAGACTGTATCAACGGAGCAACTGGAAGGTGGAAGGGAGAGTTGCTCCAGGAAATCATCAACACGCACACACGCACACACAGAATTGATTGGTGAGAATGAATTATACAATTTGAATCTATGGAACTCATCAGAAGAACAGAAAATATTTATTATCCAAGTGAAGCCAAAAATACCATCATCGCCACCCATTCTTGGTGTTGAAGATTCCTGGCCCAGCGGAGCCAAGCCGGAGTGGGGCCGCCGAACACGGAAGTTAGCGGCCCCAACACGTGACCTTGAGAAAATGTTCGCCATGAGCTTCAAGCATGGGCAAACCTCTAATCCAGCGCAAATCCGACGAAGCCTTGCCCAATTCCCACCCCCCACCATGGCCCTCCAACCTTGCCGCTCCG
Source organism: Fusarium sp. NRRL 66088 (assembly GCA_013186415.1). Lineage (NCBI taxonomy): Eukaryota > Fungi > Ascomycota > Sordariomycetes > Hypocreales > Nectriaceae > Fusarium > Fusarium sp. NRRL 66088. The sequence goes on from JABCKD010000283.1 coordinate 26,601, forward strand.
GCCTCATGCGGAGCAGACAAGCCGCCCGATCCCTCATGCCATGCCTTCGCACCTACGCCACCGACTCGACCACAACTCCCGAATCGTTCCAGACGCCCGCACAGAAGCCGGTCCCGAGATGGAGCCAGACGCCCGCCAGGATGAAGGCACCACTGCAACTCGACCATGCAAAGAACCCGCACAACAAGGTCTGGACCGTCAACAATGACCCCAGGAAGCTGGACGAGGTATACGATCGTCTGCTGGGACAGGGCGGTAGCAAGCTTCTGCCCGAGGAGCTCAAGTGGCTCGCCGTCACGCACAAGAGTTTCGATCAGGGAAGGAGAGGGTTCAACGATCGATTGGCACTGCTGGGTAGGCATATACTTTGCAATTGAGACAAGAAAAGACTAATTGGCAATGCTAACCCCCGCTAGGCCGAATGACCTTGATCATGGAGACTACAAAGTCGATTGTGGCCAAGGACCCCATCCCCGGGTCGCTTGTCCCCGATGAGTTCGAGCGCACACCGTTTGAGCACCCTCAGCTACAGTCGCTAGATAACTTGACCATGGAGGGACCGAGAGATGTTGCCGGCAAGGACAAGCTGTGCGACCTGGCGGCCCAGGTGGGCTTGGTTGATGTTGTGCGGTGGAAGCCTCGATTGGTAGGTGGACAAGACAGGATAAAGTATACCCCGCTAACAATAATAGGTGCGAAAACTCAAGGCCTCGGGTCTCGAGGTAGTTCTCAACGGAGCCATCATGGCCATCATCGGGGCCATCACGCTACAGCACGGAGCCGTCGTAGCGTCACAGGTGGTCAGGGAGCGGATATTGGCCAGGCTGCCAAAGGATGATTGAAGGAGAAAGGGCGTTGAAGCGGGACTAATCTGTATCATATATCTGTACTGTACCATTTGGGGAAATAGGCCTGGGAGCTGTACAAAGCGTGACGACCGTCTCGACTGAACAAGACTTGTAAAAGAGATGATTGATGCATTAACGTGAGATGTTCTATGGTTTATGTTGTATGGTGTACGGTGTACGGTGTACGGTGTACGGTGTACGGTGTATCTTGTAGGTTAAAGGTTGACTTATTGCAGCAAGGGCGTCTCCTCATCAGCAGGCTCAGCATTCTCCTCAGAAACCTCCTCGTGATGATGAATGAGCTTCTCCCGATAAATCCAACCAATACAAGTTCCCGCACCAGGACCAACCAAAACAGCCGTGACAAGTGTAGTCAAAGGAACCCTCCATCCAACCTCGACAAGCATCCAGTACAAAACGGTCCAGAAGATGAACTGTGTGTCCACCTCGATAAACACAATAGTCGACTTGGTCATCTCCTTGCGGTCATCAGGAAGGGTGAGGCTCCAGATGACGAGGATGTGAGCCAGGATGGAACAGATGACGGGGAGGGCGTAGACAAAGATTAGCGAGAGTCGGCTTGACGCGAGATGAATGGTTGTGGGGTCGGCTCTCTTGACGAGGTTGACCATCTTTCGCGTGGCCTGGCGGATGAGAGATACGTAGATGGGGAAGAAGAGCCAGATGCCGATAGAAACTGGCGACGTGAAGAAGAACATGAAAAAGGACGGTAGAAAATATCCAAGGGCGACGCTGACGGGGATAGCCACGAGTTCGCTATCAGGAAGATGCCGACTCGTAACATCGCGAGACTCCCCATCCTCATCCCTTCTCTCCTGCTCAGCAATAACCTTCCTAGCACGATGTAAAAAAGCCGGAATAATAACAAGCTCCCAAACAACAGCACCGCCCACGAGATCAAAAACAAGCCAAGGACCAGTAGGATAAGCAATAAGCACATTCGGCGCATTACATATCCTCGCCGCCTCAACAGAGCTAACAGTCAAGAGTCCGCCCACAAACGCGAGAACAACGGCCATGACGGCCGAGCTGCGGACAGAGTGCATCGCTGCGCGGAAGAAGCTCACGACGTAGCATAGCGGTGTGCCGATTCCGGGTATGCGGCTTAGGCCTGGGAGACGCGCGCGGGAGTGGCATTGTGACCAGAGGAGTGCGGCGTTGACGTCGGAGTGGATGAATAGGGCGATGATTGTTGCTATGGCGAGGAGGATTGGGGGGATGATTAGGTAGCGGTAGGAGAAGTGGTGAATGGGAGCTTTCCAAGGCATGATTGATTGTTTACATGCGTAGATGTTTGTATCTTGATAAGAAAGAAGAGGGGAGTCGAGAGGGAGATGGTGTTTGTGAGACGAGGGTGTCATGTGGTGAGGTTGAAAGTGGTTCCCGTGATATTATCGGAGCCGCCTGGTGCCCAATTAGGAATGAAGCCAACGGCACGCGGTCATGGCAGGGTATCAGTCGAGGAGACGCAAAAATAGGTGCAGCTTGGTTATTTACTATAATTGTTTCATTTTGATGTCCATTTGTATGAGAAATTCATATTACAAGGTCGCGATGTGAAAATAGGTGCATTAGCCTTGCGTCAGACAAAGCAGTGTCCTGCGTACCACAAACCAACTCCCCCAAATGGGCCTCTCGCACAACGTCCCCGCCAATGCCTTGATACGTCCTTGAGATATCCCATCCAAGTCTCTAATACGTATCATCCAATACTCTAACATATCTAGCCCAAGTCCCTCAGATATCTCACCTAAGTCCTTGTCCGAGCCTCCACCGTCGACACAAACAGATCCAGCGCCGCCTCATCCCTAGCCCTCAACCCATCCTCCATCCTCCAAGCAGAAAACATCTCCTCATCAGAATCCCACTCCTCCCCCTCCTCTTCCCTCTCCGCAACAAACTCGAGATATTCCTTCTCCCACTCTCTCCACTCCTTCCACTCGTCCGTATGGTAAATGTAAAGCAACTGTTCACTCCTCTCCTGCAAGAGACCAGACCCAAACCTAAATATGTCCTTCCCAGGGGTGTCTGGATCGGGACAGTCAAAGGTCCTGAAGGCTCTTTGGTCCTCCCAGTCGCCGCTGCCCATCTTAAAGACTTGTAGGTTCGTCATGGTCTCTCGCCAGCGGGAGAGTATCATGTGCCAGCGAACGCTGGTGGATGTCGTGCCGTATATCCCATGAGGCCCATCATGTTCATGGCGATCGTATATCTGCTTATAGTATCCTTCTTTGGAAATGGATATATCGTTGCCATTGTCGTCCTGTCCTACCACAATCTCGCCACGATCCATGTCGCAAGGTCGACCGTCGTACTGATATAGGACAGCACACTCGTCCAGGTAAAGCTTCTCCAGATTCAACGAGGCAAACCAATCGATCTGCCATTCGTGACTAAAGGTGTATTTTCCCAAGGCGAGAACCTTGAGGTTGGGCAACCCTCTCCCCTGTCCGACACGACGAAAGTCCATCCTCGGGCTGAACCCCCACGGCTCCCGACAGTAGAGGGAGAGCGTGTGGAGGTTTGCGACGATATCCGGACACAGCCACGTGGTGTGCAAGTTGTCAAACGAAACATACTTGGTGATGGATTCTTGGTTGGGCCTTCTCTCTTCCCCCACCCCCTCAGTCGTGATATGGAGCCTGAGGTCACGGAGCGCCGGACTAACGACCAACTTGAAGGCTTCTGAGGAAGTGAACTCTGGCTCGTCATGATCACCCAAGTTGCGGATGGTAAGATTCGAAAGCTGGATGGGAGGCCCAATTACGGTTGACGGCAGCTCCTGACCGTCGTACCATTGGAAATCTGACAGATCCTTACCCGCCTTTTCCATCCTTTCCTTCTCTTTGGGCCAGTTACCTGCTAGAAACTGGAATATCTTGACGAGGATATCCAACCGATCATCGTCATATTCATCAGCGTCTCCTCCTCCCGCTATTTCCGCGCAGTCCTCGTGGAATCTGATGTGTAGACTGTCGATATTTCGAAAACAGGATAAAAACGGGAGGCAATTGATAAAATCATCCGGCAACTCCCAGTTATCCATCATTCGATACTCAAAGGAGGGGCCGAGCCAGGTATCGACGGTGACATTCTGGACATGGACACGAAGCTGTGAATCGGCCAAGGCTCTAAAACTTTTCGAGCTGTCGCCGTGGGCTACCAAGAGGATGGAGCGAAATGCACTAGGAGTGGCCAGAGAGTTCAAGTGACGGTTGACGAGTCGCGTTTGTAGCAGGGCTTCTTGGGGTAAGAGAGATAGGACATGGTGTAGAAGCTCTGGAGGGAAAGCGATGAGACCAAAGGTAGAGGACATCTGAGTGAGTAGTAGGCACAGCTGACGATGAAGAATGGGCAGAAAACTTTGTTTTTGTTTGTTTACGTGGGCAAGTTTGTTGGTTCTAAAGATACCATCCTTGTCCCCAAGTGTGTTGTATTCCAATATAGGGTAGGTAGGTGGTCCATCTCATAGCGGATGGATGCTCCATTTAGAAAGAATCATGATAGAGCACCTGGGACTAATGCTTAATATTAAAGACTAAAGGTCTATGTTGCAGTTCTTTAACGGTCGTGAATAGCTATTCTGTAGAAGGGTGTGTCATGATTGATACACCAAGACTTTTCTTTCATCATCCTGTGATTCTTATATCTATGTACCCTTAGGAGAGAATAAGCCAACATCTTTCTCCTAGAGCCTCATTTCTCCTTTACATTATGACGAATGTGAGACAATAACTAAACCAAGTGTCTCATCTCAGCTCAAGAAGTTTTCAATACCTTTTCACCGCTTAGGAACAAACTCCCAACATCTTACACTTGCTAGAACATTCATTCAACATGGCCTCTGCTCAGGCTCAACCTCAAGTCCGGCCCCGCCGTGCCGAGGCTCCAATCCCGCCGGCGCTACAAAGCGGAGACACCTTCGGGGCTGCATGCCGAGAAGGGACGGCTACGCCCGCGTCTGTGACGTCAGCTTTCTACAAGCTTGGGCGATGGTTTGTCATGACCGGGTGGAAGAGTTGTCCCGAGTCCCTGCAAGGATACGAGAAAAAAAAAGTTTACTGTTTGAAGCGGTGGGAGGATATGCAGGTTGTGTATATATAAATGGTGTGGTAGTCCGTAGATCAGTAGCTTTATCAAACATTTACAACTATTCTTTCATCTCAATTCATTACATCTACACATAAACAACAGCTCAATTCTTATCAAAATGGCCCCCAAGGTTCTCGTCGTTCTCACTTCCCGCGATAAGATGGACAATGGCCATCCCACTGGCTGGTATCTGGTAAGTGTTTCACCCCCCGCCTACGTCACTCACACAAAAAGCTCACCTCGCAAAGCCCGAGTTTGCCCACCCTTACTATGACCTCGTCGGCGAGGACGAGTCCAACCCCAAGGCTGAAATCGTCGTCGCTTCTCCCGCAGGCGGCAAGTCTCCTCTAGATGAGGCTTCCATCAAGATGTTTGAGAACGACCCCGAGTCTGTCAAGTTCCTCAACGAGAAGAAGCAGATCTGGGAAAACACTCGACCTCTGAGCGAGTTCCTCGGCAAGGCGTCCGAGTTTGACGCAATCTTCTACCCCGGTGGTCACGGCCCCATGTTCGACCTCGTCAAAGATGAAACCTCGATCAAGCTCATCGAAGAATTCTACAAGGCCGGCAAGCCCGTTTCTGCAGTCTGCCACGGTCCCATCGTCTTTGTCAACGTCACCATCGACGGAAAGCCTCTCCTGCAGGGCCGTGACGTCGCTGGCTTCAGCAACTCTGAGGAAGACGCTGTGCAGCTGACCAGCGCCATGCCCGCTCTTCTCGAGGATGAGATTAAGCGTGTGGGTGGAAACTACGTCAAGGGAGAGGATTGGGGTGAGAAGCTTGCTGTTGATGGATTGGTTATTACTGGACAGAACCCTGCTTCTGCGCATGCTGTTGGCAAGGCTCTTGCCAAGGCCATTGGCATTTAAGATGTCGAGATCTTTATGAGATATGAGCTGCAAATATTAGCATGTTAATGAATAAAACAAAGATGAATACCCATCCTATAATCTTCTGCTCCTTATCACCGTGTCAAACCCGTCAGAATGAATACCTTGTAGGTCTTGTTTCTCAACAGTCTTTCGAGAGATCCGTAGTATGAACCTCTACAGCGATATCCCTGTCTATCAGAGCTCGAATACGACAGATATCTCGTAGCTCGTTCGACTGCCGAGATAAGAGCCATGGTGGAACTCTTCGCTCGCTTTCGGGTTGAGAAGTTACATCGAACCGTTGATCACCTCGGCGCTCCCGAGGACGATTCAAGATCGACAATTGTACTAGAAAACTTGACTAATGCCCAAGTAAAAGTGGTGACCCTTCTTCACCTGGCATAAAGTTAGAGTTAACCATACCTTTCAACAAAGCTCAAACCTCGGCAAGAAACATGGGAATATTGTACAAGTGGATTCATCACCTCCCCTGTCTGTATGCTTATTTAGGAAACCGGCTCGGTAGATGGCGTGGTGCCGGCATATAGAAGCCGACTAGAAGCTTGTGGGGAACACATCTGGTTCGAGAGTGACGTATGTAAGTTGGTCAGACTTCAAATCGAGGTTTGCATATCCTTTGAAGGAACATGCATAGAAGGATCTTGCAGACTGCAGAGTATCAGTTATCATAATGAGTTGTGACAAGTGAACTATAACCGGAACGAATGTCTATCAACGACACTCCTACTCATGTGAAACCTAGGCTAACAAGACATACTTCTCAATAACAGGATAAATCTCCTCATACAGTCTACACCGCTCATCCAAAACCCTCTCATCAACAACCGTAGCCCCCGCCAACCCTCCCTCACCACCCAAACTCACAACATCAAACGGCTTATACCTCGACCCGACACTCGGCCATCCAGGTCCAGCCTCGGGATTCCTGATGAATTGACCAGCTACACCTCGGAGATACTTTGCAAATGTGTATAGTTGAGGAGTAAAGGGTACCCCGTTTGCGTCACCTTCGAATGTGGGCGTGCTGAAGAGGAGGGCTACGTCTGAGCCGTGGAATTTTCCCATCCAAGAGTATTTTTCGCCAAAGAGGGTTGTGATTGATGTGTTGAAGTAGAAGCGCCATGTTGGGTTGTCGATAGAAGCTGACATGTTGGCTAGAATCCCTTGAGGCTGTCATGTCTCGTTAGAACTGGCTGTTTAGAAAGTGGTGGGATGGTGGGCACTTACACACTGCCAGAAAAAGTCGGTATATATCGCCGCAGCGACATCAAAGTCATTCTTCAACTTTGAATCCTCCCTGTAAACCTTGAGAATAGCCTCTTGTTGGTTCTCAGTCGCCAATGGCTCAGCGAGATAAGCATCCAGGAAGGTCTTTATGGAAATGTTCCGATTCACCAGCGCCCGCCCCTCTTCAGCAATTGTGCCCATAAGCACCGGAACCTTGGTATTCTTTCCCTCTCGCCACCTCTCAGCCCGTCCACTAGGAAGAGTAACATTATCAGTAACTGGAAGAAACGCCACTTGCGCCGTGCTCATGGCCTTGACGAGATCCTTCTCTGGGACATCTCGCATACACTGTAGTTGATCCTCTGTGTCGTTGCATCCAACCACAGTTGCCAAAGAGTCCCAGTTGGTCGTGTCATCAGGATTAGCTGTGCTTCCGAGAAGTCCAACAGACATTTGTCCAGAGAACATCATTGCGCCGCGGAAAGGAGGTGGAGACTTGGAGCCGTAGGCGTTGACTTGGATATCGACCGACATGGAGCCTGCTGACTCGCCCCAGATGGTGACCTTCTTCGGATCACCTCCAAAGGCACGAGCATTGGCCTGAACCCATTCGATAGCGAGTTGCTGGTCATACAGGCCGAGGTTTGTCTCTTCAGTCGGTACATCAGGGGAGTTTGGAAACCCAAAGACTGCCTCCATCAGTCAATATATCCAACAGAGAAACTCTTTGAACTCACCATTCGTGCGATAGTTAAAGGCAAACGCGACAATGTCTTCATACCCAGCAAATCCACTGAGGTCAATCTGACCGTTCCCCTGCTGCCAACCACCTCCGTGGATGAATAGCATAACAGGACGACCCTCTGGAGGCTGAGGACTCGTTGGCGCAAAGGCATTTATGAAAAGACAATCTTCGCTCTCTTCAGAACCGGTGCCGAAAAAGTCCTTGAGGATATCCAACCCAGGAGTGAGTTCTGTCTCAGAGTCAGATTAGATCCTTGCTTAGAACAGGGTGGTTTACTCACCATTGTCCACAAACAACTGCGGGCACGAAGGTCGAAAATCAGAGGCATTCAACGGCTCTGTCCAAGGCTCAGGTTTCTTTGGCCGGGTGAACCGCTCTGGTTTGGCAGCATAGGGGATGCCTAGGAACTTGTTGACAGGCGCAATCGCTGCTGGAAGAGTAGTAGTTTGACCGATGACAGGCCCCGAATCGAGAGCAGCTGTTGGATTGGAATCGGATGTGTAAGTCGGCGCTCCATCGGCGCCGACTAAGATCGGGAGGGCAAAGGGTGTAAGTGTTGTAAGAGGTTTCATGATGGTGTTGACTTGACTGCTCTGCTTCATTATCCTATGTGGGAGCACATCACTTATATACTTTCACGACAAGTACAATAATCATACAAGTTCAATTTCCAATTACATAGCCCCGCCGTCAAGAGTCGGGGGAATTCTTCAGACTTGCGACTGATTCAGCCCTGTCCCGGCTGAGCAAACGCCACCCGCCTTACTGTCTTGAAGCCGTCTCGGAAAATAGCAACGCGCTTACTGGTCAATTCTTCTTTGCCAGTGGCTTTTCAACGGCTTGTTAAAGATAGATGACGTGGGCTTTTTTCGTTTCATTGTCCGTATCCCTCGCTTTCTAGGCAGACTCAAACGGCCAAGTCAGATACGACGAATGCGAGCAACGCGGTACGTCAACATCAACCGCCGGTGGAGAAAACAGCAGAGAACTAATCTGCTGGATTCGATCTGCATGCTACATAAGAAGCCCAACCAGAGTCAATGTGGCTTGCTTGGATTCAAGGACGAATACATGGCGATCCCTCGGTGTAGAGAGACATATTTCAGCTCAGACAGGTAGAACCAACCGTTGATCATGACAATAGTTAAGACGAGACCGCCACATGGGAACGAGAAATATCATGGATTATCATGTTAATAACAAAGCCCAGAAACAGCTCGCTACAACATCTTCATGAGGCCTCCCTGACAAGACAAAGCATCAACCTTGTTGATTAACCTCCTCTGCGACTGACTTGTTCCAGCCATGCAGCCAGAAACAGTCAGCCATCGTGTAGCATCCAAGACAATAAAAGACTGCAAAGACAAGAAGAGACAAGACAAAGCAGCTCCTTAAGTCAAAACTGTCCTTGGTTTTTACATCCGCATCCAAATCGAATGGGAAACCCATCAACACTCTCCTGAATACATCTCCACAGCACTCCTTGTCTCTTCCATTGTTATCAATCAACCAGTAACGCCCTATTACCTATACACCAGGACAACCAGATAATACCCAAAGAAAAGAAAATTGTCAGTAAGACAGTCAGTTGTAGTCAACCCCATTGCAGCCTCCTACTCATCGTCGTTTCCATCCATCCAGGGGAAACCATTGTAAAGTAAAGGAACGCGCATTCTCCGCCTCTTGCGGGACTGTTTGGTATCAAATCATCCGCCCATATTCGCCAGTCGCCTGTTCTTTTGCCCTTGAATTCACATCCTAGAAGCTCCAGGCTTGTTTGCGATCCCCTTGTGTTTTTGTTTTTCCGTTTCCATCATCACAACTCCTTCTGTGAGCATTGTCCGCCAGAATGCGGTCTTAGCCCATCTTGACATCGCCATTGGTCTCAGGCTCAGTCTTGGGCAGCACCGGCTTCTCTTCATCCTTATTCTGCTTTCGCTTGCCCATGCGATCCAACCATTGTTCAGCGCTGACAATGGTACCGTCAACAACACCACTCACTTGAGTCACCATGTCCAGACCTTCCTTGGCTAGGACAAGAACCTTCTGCGCACCCTCGGTAAGGGCCGAGTCGCTGGCTTGATGTCCGTTCTGGTTGCTGTCTGACTGGGTAGCGACACGGAACCGTTGGGGCAAGCTGGTAAGATGACGGCGCACAAGAATTCGTGCGTTTTCAGGTAGAGCGCCACCTGCATACTTTGACACAGTCAAGATTGCATCCTGAAGGGTCTTAAGGACATCGCCCTTGAGAGTAGAGATGCGGGCGGCGAGCGCACTTCGAGATTGTTGCTGTGAGTTGTCAGGCGCTTCATTGTTGGCCTCGCCCTGCAAGAGTTGCTTCTCTGATCCATTCTGCTGTGCGGCAGATGGGTTGTTCGCCTGTTCGTACTGCTCGAGAGTGGTCTTCAAGGCGCTAATGACACGAGCGATATGACCATTCGCCCACCGGAGCCATTGCAGGCAGTACTTCAAGCTGCGAAGGCTCTCCTCGCTCATGGCGACGCTCAACCCAGATGTCGACATGATCAGCCGAGACTGCCAAGCGCCACTGGATCGCGAGGTTGGTCGCGATGAGCTTTGCGTATCAGCTGTTTCGGTGTAGGCGGGAGATCGCAGCTCATCATAAGCCGGGAGGGTGTCAATGGTACTTGTCGTTGACATGCGACGAGAGTTTGCCCTAGTAGGAGGCGAGAAGGGCTCTTGTTGTGTTCCAGCATCAGCCGGAAGCTGCTGAAGCCCAGCGATATGCTTCATGCCTTCGCCCTCAAGCCGTTTGTTACTGACTGGTTCACCCTCGTTGTCCGTCTTTCGTCGCTTCTTGCTATTACCGGCTTCCAGATCTGATGCCGAGCTATTCTGCCTCCGACCGGCACCCAAAAACCATCGCACACCACCTTCAACACCTGTTACTCTACCAACAGAACCGACAGTGTTGGCGATAGGCGTAAGGTAACCTTCGACGTATTCAGCTCCCGATCGGAAACGTGGAGAAAAGTTCTTGGCGCCTCCATACGCCGAGGTGGCACCCTCAATGGTGCTCGCCAACAAGGGGTGCGTGGTTGTAAGAAGAGATAATAACGGCTCCGGTTGCGGGGATTGTGGTTGAGTTCGATTCGACGACTGGAAACCGTGAGAGGTCGGCGGACTCACAGGGAGCGATGTGTTCCTGTGAGGGGGTGATGATATGAAGTCTATGACAATTATCAGTCGATCATGATCCACGCCTCGCGCATCGCATGCATGAGGAACACAAACCCGCTCTCAAATCGCCGAGAGCCTCGGCGGCTAATCGCACATCAGGGTCATCGAGACTGACGCTGCTTGACCTTGCATCAAGAAGTCGATCAGGGGATGGAGCGCTGACGACGCTATTACTGCTCGCATCGAGATCCATTCGTGTCGGACTATCCATAGTTTGAGGCCCCAACGGCGCCAGGGGATGGTATGAATGAATGGGATTCAACGGAGGCCAATGGTTCTTGGGAGGATCGAGGGCCATTTCGCTGGTCAGCGAGCTGAGCGACGGCAGCTTGATATCATTATCGGCCTCGAGATGTGACAGAGGTGGTAGCTCAGTGTTGGGAACATCGGGAAGCTTTATCGCATGGGCGGAATTGGAATAAGCTGGAGGGGAAAATCCCATAAGAGAGGGCGGTGGTCGAGCAGGCGGTGGCCCGAGGAGGGCTTCGCGAGAGGAGAAGGTCTCGCGATCGCTCGTTGGGGCAAGCATGTGATTGCGCTCCATGGCGGCGCTGTGCGTCGGTGATAAGACGGCTACGTCAATCGGACATCGGAACGGGATACGAATAACAGAGCGGCCACTGGCCGTATAAGCAGGCGTGAAGCCGTCGAGTCGAAGATATAAAAATTCGGTTCTCTTATAGTGGAGAGGGGAGGAAGAAGCGGAGGAGAAAATGGTTGGGGGGAAAAGGAAGATGGTAAGGGCGCCTCGTGTGGTGGATGAGGTGACGGCAAACAGGAAGGGGAAGGAGCGATCGTGGGGGGGAAAGAGAAGCAGAAAACGTCAGGCGCCCACGGGTCGCTCCAGCTGCAGGGACCGGCTGAGAACAGGCGCGCGAGACGACGGCGTGAACCCACTAAAAACCGGGCCGGGCTTGAAGGCTTTCAGTACGTGAAGTGGGATGGGATGGGATGGGATGCCCGTGACTTTTCACAGTGGGTTTTTGGTCGCCAGTTCAGTGGGGAAGAAGCCTCGCTAGAAACCTGGAAGCCTGTGAGACCGTCGACGGGGATGAGGGACGGGAACCTCTGTCGGTCTCAGTCAGCAGGTACCGCAGGGGTATAGGGACCAGGTTATCGGGGCGACAACACTTCGCTCCCGACGTTTGAGAACAGGATGATAAGAGGTGAAGGGGGGGAAGCCAGAGAGGGGATATCAACGTTCCTGACCATCACAAGATTTAACTCGCATTCCCTTTCTCCTGGCGCGAAATACTGGGGCTGTACCTGAAGAGGAGGACCTGTGCGGGTCTCCCACCTCGAGCACGTGTCAAAGCCGGGGCAATGATGATGATGGCGGCGCGGGAAATCATTTGCGGTTGGATCACATGCAAAGATTAAAATCTCGTTGCGTTACGTTGCGTGCCTGCCGGGTCAACGTTGGTAGGCCGTCCGCCCGAGTCATGCCAGAGTCACTAACAGGATCAACTTTACCGAATCTTGTTTCCCGAACGCCGTTGCAACTCAACTCGCTGATGATGTACGCAACCACTCCTCATTATCCACGGAGGATCATATCCACGGAGGATCATATCCTCGTTCAATCAATGCGCTAGAGCCATTAGGTATCCTGCCACCAATCCTGTCGCAATGCCAGTCGAGCAACTTTGCTTGCTCATGGCTTGCTCATCTCGGGTTGAAGCTCTGCCGTCTTGACGTTGTCACCGTCCACGTCCAATCCCCTCGAGAATCACACAAACCAGTCGGCATTCGGCCCGCTTGGCAAGTCTCGACCTTGTGCCTGATGCCCCCCCTCAGCCAAGAAAGATACAGTACCCGGGCTGCCGGTCTTTTCTCTTGGATGCATCGTCAAAGTCCGACTATACCACACCAAACACATGTGAGGCATCTGACATGTGCCAACGGTGGCAACTCACATCCAACAAAGGTCGTGGCCGCAACACACCTCTCACCTCGCTGTCGCAATTAGGAAATTTCGTTACATGACAATTAATCAACGTGCAAACTCTGGTTCCCTCCAGCCGAGGCCGAAGCTCTACACCATCACGGACCTCAGTTCTGGACAGCTGTTGGAGTAAGCTTCTTGTTTAGGTTTAGTGGGATCCAAACTGATGCCGAGGAGATGGTATCGCCATTGTTTGGCTTTGACGAGCAGAGTGCCCGATGCGGAGTGCAACATGCGAGATGTTAACCGGCCCCGGTCGATTCGATGCTCATGGGAGCATCTTTTCACGATACAATGTGCTCATTCCAGCGGTCGGTCGACGCTCACCGAGAGATCCATTCCCCAACAAAAGGATTCCAATGGTGAGCTAAAGGTCGTGTGCCTTTACCACATGAACGAGAACGAGCGCCACCCACCAGAGGCAATGAAAGTTTGCAGCCCATGGTTTGGTGTCGACACTTCGGATCGCATCCCGGCATCGTGTGTTTCGAGGTCAGCTATAAGCTGGCTTGATAATGGCCTCAGGATGCCAATCGGCAGTTGTCCAGATGATCCATAAAGGCTCAACAACTTCCATCCATCACATGATAAAGCATCTTTGTTGAACTGAAAAAAATGTTCGGCTCCTCTGACACCGCCCAAGCAACGAGAGAAAGTAAATACTCGGGCAGTTCTTAATGGAACCACAATGTCTCCTTCTCCGCACCACGAAATCGCAGCTTCATCAACGGCTCCACGGCTGGTATGACAGAATGCCACCCTGTTGCGGGCTAGATGATGGTCTGCACTGTCTAGAGGGTGCGTTATAGAGAAAGAAGAGAAAAGAGAAGCTTTCGTAGCTCTGCAAGTTTTTTTTTCTACTCCGTGCCAGTCCCGCAAACAGCTTCCATCACGTGATTTTACGGATCAAGCTACCCCACCACATCCGACATTTTACCGACCTCATCCACGCCAACACCCTGTCCGTCAAACACTCGGCCAGGCTGCTCCCAAAAGATGCCAGCGAACCTCTGGCTTGAAACTGACCAATACCATATTGCGCTGCGGACAATCATGACTGCCTGCGCTCTTGTATAACCCCCTAATTCTTCTATTCCATTCTCTCTTTTCTCGTGCTTCGCCCTCTGTATCGTCGTCCCAAGTTCTAGATCCTCCCGCTCGAGCTGTCCATCCTCGCGCTTCTCCTGTCGCATCACCAATTGACGATATAACGACCTCCTTTCTACCCCTCCGACCTACGACCTCGAGTTGACTTGTTCCGCCTCTAACATAACGACCTCTACTGCTCCTCTTCCATAAGCTCCCATCATGGCGTCCGCATTATTCTTCCTCGACCTCAAGGGCAAGGTGCGTCCAGCTTATCCCCTGTCGCTGTAACCACCACCGCCGACATGACGCTGATCTGGCCTTGCGCAGACCCTTCTCGCCCGCAACTACAGAGGCGACATTCCCATGTCGGCCGTCGAAAAGTTCCCCGTCCTCCTCTCAGAAGCCGAGGAGGACTCTTCCGCCGTCCCGCCATGCTTCTCCCACGAGGGCATCAACGTGCGTCATCCCCTGGAGCTACTACAGCTGTAGCTTCGCTGACCAGCTTCCCCCAAATACAGTACCTCTACATCCGCCACAACAACCTCTACCTCCTCGCCCTCACAAAACGAAACACAAATGCCGCCGAGATCCTCCTATTCCTCCACAAGGTCGTCGAAGTCTTTACCGAGTACTTCAAGGCTCTAGAAGAAGAGTCGATCCGCGACAACTTTGTCATCATCTACGAGCTCCTCGACGAGATGATGGACTTTGGCTACCCCCAGACCACAGAGTCCAAGATCCTCCAGGAGTACATCACCCAAGAGTCCCACAAGCTCGAGATCCAGGCCCGCCCACCCATCGCCGTCACAAACGCCGTGTCATGGCGTTCCGAGGGCATCCGCTACCGCAAGAACGAGGTCTTCCTCGACGTCGTCGAGTCCCTCAACCTTCTCGTTTCCGCAAACGGCAACGTGCTCCGCTCCGAGATTCTTGGCGCTATCAAGATGAAGTGCTACTTGAGTGGTATGCCCGAGCTGCGTCTGGGCCTCAACGACAAGGTCATGTTTGAAACAACGGGTCGGGCCACCCGCGGCAAGGCTATCGAGATGGAGGACGTCAAGTTCCACCAGTGTGTGCGTCTGTCGCGTTTCGAGAATGACCGAACCATCTCCTTCATCCCCCCGGACGGCGAATTCGAGCTCATGTCTTACCGCCTGAACACACAGGTTAAGCCCCTGATCTGGGTGGAGTGTGTGGTCGAGTCTCACTCGGGCTCCCGTATCGAGTACATGCTCAAGGCCCGCGCCCAGTTCAAGCGCCGCAGTACCGCCAACAACGTCGAGATTGTCGTTCCCGTCCCCGATGACGCCGATAGCCCCCGTTTTCGCACCAACATTGGATCCGTCCACTATGCGCCCGAGCAGAGCGCCATTGTGTGGAAGATCAAGCAGTTTGGTGGTGGCAAGGAGTTCCTCATGCGCGCTGAGCTGGGCCTACCGAGTGTGAGGGGTGATGACGAGCAGGGAGGTGGTATGATGGGTGGTTTCGGTGGAAGCATGGGTGGTGTTGGAGTCGGCAAAGGTGCAAAGCGACCTATCCAGGTCAAGTTTGAGATTCCTTACTTCACCACCAGTGGAATCCAAGTGCGGTATCTCAAGATTACCGAGCCCAAGGTACGTAACGTAACACTCATATATATTCATGGATCATACTAACTGTCTCAGTTGCAATATCCCTCTCTCCCATGGGTGCGATACATCACCCAATCTGGAGATATTGCTGTGCGACTTCCCGACGCCGTCTGATTTCAGTCTTGAACGGCAGAGACAAACCATTTATTTACACATAACCAACCCATCCCTCCAACCGAGCCGTGCCTCTCAAGCATGCCCATCTCAACGTCACCGACATGTTTATGCGATTGCTCAAAGCCTGCATTGAAAGCGCAAGGGCCTTTGTCCAAAGTGATCAAAGGTGCATCGAGATGAAGGAGATGGACAACTGAAGGGAGCTAGCTGCAAAAGCTGAGTAGGAAAGGGGACGGGACCATTTTATACCGAAAACTCAGCGAGAGGAATGAATAATAGAAACCACAAGATCGATCTTCACACCGTCGTCGTCAATCTGATTTCCATCATGGCCAAATAACCACATAACGTATTCAAAATTCAAGAATGGATCCAACGAGAGGCAGGGTCACAAAGTTTCCAGACCCGGAGACCAGGCGAGAAGTGCCAGTTGCCAGAATGAATGCACCAAGAGACCTGGGCCTCAACGCGATGAGGATTCGCGGACAACAGCAGACTGCCACTCAAACCAATCAAGGGACTCTACCGTACTCGTCGGGTTCCCTGGATCCAAGAACACCTTGATAAGAAAGATGCGGGGGTCGTCTTGGGCAGTTTCTGGATCTATAAAGACCAAGTGATTAGTCGCCGCCGAGCAAAAGGAAACAAACAAATACTCACAACCCCGCGGGTCGCCATTCCGCCATTCATTTCGCCGCCACGCGCGACGCTCTAGAAACAGCTGGTTCACGGGCTCGTTATTATTCCGATGGTTCTCAGCGCTGAGAGCCATAAGCCCCAGGATAATAGGCAACTCTCCCCCCAGGCCCAGCGAGTCTGGTGGATGCGCGTGGGGTGAGCGGTATGTCCTGGGTAGGAGGCCGGGTATCCAGCTGGGCGACCTCCCAGCAACGTAGCGGACTGGTGCACCCCCGTCTCCCATGGGGCTCTCGAGTGTAACCACCTGGGAGAGGCCTGCGCGATTATCTCGAGGGTGGAAAATGCGTAAAAGCTCCCAGCCACCTGTGGCTTCAGTGAGGGGATCTTGGTCAACGACCATGATGGGGAGTAAGGGGTTACAAGCAGCGACGGAGAAAGTCTTGTACTCCGGAGCGTAGACATATTCTCCTGTCTCTGGGTCCATCAAATATTGGCCATTGTGGTCGATTCGCATGAGATACCCAGCACCTCCCTGTTCAGGCCGGTACCAGTAATATCCTGCAGCCTCGGAAACCTCGCCGTTGGAGTACCGCATCACCTTGCTCTCATATTCGCCCGAGTACATATGGGGCTGACGAGGTGGGATGAGATGATGATATTCGTCTCGTTCTGGCTCTCTAATCAACAGTTTGTTGACGATAAAGAGGAAGCTCACAGGGAGTGCATGGCTCCCAGAGCTTCCTTTTCCACGGCGCGAGCCGCTGTCCCTGGACTTGCTCTATTCCCTGTTAGCTTGTGCCTTGTAAGTTATAGAAGCCGCGTCGTACTGGTTTGCCAAACATGGTTAATGTCAGAAATGGCTTTTGCGAATGGTCCAAGATAGTCAGGGTGGTGTATCGTGCTCTCCGTCTCCCTCAGCCTCGTCAATCCCCGAGTAAACCTCCATCTCTTTATGTCCTCTCAAGACCGGATCCGCTTCAAACTCGGCGGCAGAGCCGCAAATTCGCTGCCCAATAACGTCCGCGTGAGGCCGACCTACTTGGGCCGCCATGCTGTCCACCATAACCCTTGACACAGAGGGCATCCAGGGCAGCTTCTCCACCTCCACAGCATCCCCTTGACGGAGGAATACAGCTTCAGAAGCAGCAGAAACGGCCGAATGAGGTGCATCACTATGACGTTGCCCCACGTCGACCGGAGGGAAACTGTCAGCTCGACGCCATGTGTCCGGGTGCATGTCTGCCAGACATCCAAGAAGCATGGACCGATTCGGCAACTGTCGACAGCCCTGCCGTACCATTGGCGAGCGAGGCCCTGGTCTTCGTCTCAACTTAACCCCGAGGATTGGTGCCACGCCTGCTCCACGCTATCTCTCCGACTCTGGTGTGTGCGTCCCGCAGTGCAGCATGTGTACGTGATGAGGGGGCTTGGTCTCGATACCCCAGTTCATGCAGAGCGGCTGCGGCCCGGACCCTCTCACTTGATCTTTTGTTGACACCGGTCTCCCTTTGTTGCTCGGCAAATGTGGTCGGGGGGGTTCTCAAGCTGAAGAGGACACCAAAACCTGGTGTGTGGCTCCAAGTAATGCCATCCCTTGCTAGACCGGTTGAACGAGATGCAGATGCGCTTGCTCACGGGCCAATGGAGCTGTCCTCCAGATCTTTGGCCGTCGATCCATTGTTGGCGCTAGCACTCTTGCTTCCCCAGTTGATGGCACCACGCGTGTCTTGCTGCTAGGCTCTGCGGTCATGGTGGCGGTTTCAGTTGAAGATGGGAGCTGAGTCGCGTTTGAGGCCAGAAGACTCCCATGTCCAAAAGGTATGCAAGGGTATGGTAGATCTTCCCCGGGGTTGAAGCACAACAGGGGCCCTGAGTAGTCTGACCCGAATCTCTTGGTGAGGGACTTTCAGCGGGTAGCCCTCTTGCCGAAAAAGCAACCAAAGCGAAGCCCAAGGCTCTGAGCGTGCGTCGAAGCGCGGGGATCCAGCCATGACATCCGAAAAGCATCCCGAGCCGACCTCGGGATAGTCCGTGTCGAAGCCATGAATCCCTCGTATCCCAGTTGCAGCTGGCCTGGCTTGTCAGAGGGGGGCACAGCCATCACGGCTGTTGGTAGCATCCACACCATGTGTGTCCTTGCTTCGACCAGAATCTCGGACACTTTGAGGCACCCGACGGTAGAGGTTGCAGCGGCTAGATAGATGATCAGTTGATTCCAAGACTAGGAGGCGGGCAAATCATCTTGAACTGGCATCGTTAGCGAGGCTGCATTTATCCTATAAGCCATTGGTAACGGCAGCACACTCGTGCTCACTGTGACAGCCAATGCCAACGACGCTGATATGCAAGACGTGGTTGCCTGAGATGATGAGCCGCGGAAAGCGATGGATTAAGGTCCGTCAGGTGTTGCTAGCTATCTCGGGCAGAAACAGATCCACCCAATGCTTTGTAAAGAGACCTTGCTCGTGTCGGGAGACTATCCGTATAATGTTGACAGCTATGTCAAGCACTAGTACCAGTCGTCGGGTTCCAATGCAGCATAGGCTATTTCAAAGGAAGGGACTTTGGTTCACGGCCAATATCCTTTGTCGTACTGCATAAATGGTAACTTGATCCTGTTTCGAACAACGACGTGAAGATCATGACCTGCTGTCGGTCGGGGTCACTTGCTGTAGTTAGAGTCGTGAGTCTGAAGTGCAAAAGACACAGGAAATTTCGGGGCAAAAGGACATTTAAATAGGAGAAAAATGCAGTCGCGTCGATTGTAATTTGATTTAGTGCTTGTTGCCTCGTCGCGTTGGGCGGATGGTTCGCATTTTGGTATTTGATGCCTTTCTGCGCCTCTTGCATGGGTTGCGATCCCATGGATCCGGAGGCTCAATCACATTGAGTTCTGAATCTTGGGATGCCCCAATTGCCCGTCGATCAACGGCGGTTCCGTTTTAAACGGTTCGTCGAGGAATAAGACGATCTATACTCTTGGTCAACTTGGGTTCATCCTCAACCCGACCGTTTTGCCCGCTTGGCTGGTCCAGATTCATCGTCAACTGTCATCTCAACGTCAACCGAAGATGTCGAAGCAATTGCTTCTTGGAGCAACTTCTTCTCTCCCAGTCTGACCTCAACGGCCATGCGGGTCCGTTGGCTGAGGTCCTGTCCCTGGAGCAGAATTTGATCCTCAGAGGTACTCGTTGGGTATTGCGACGCAAGAGCTTGCAGTGTCTTGGCCAGGACAGCGTGGTGGATTTCATCTCGCTTTCGCTTGTCGGGAATGGCTTCAGGCTGAGCCTTCTTCACCCCCTTGAGGAACGTCTTGAGTTGCTGTTGGAGATCCTCGGGCATGCTCTCGAACCGGGCAGGGCCTGCAAATGTGCCATCCGAGTTCACCTCTCCTGTCTCCCGCTCCAGCACAAAGGTGTCTTCAAACTCTTCCTCCTCCTCGAGATCGTGACGCTAGCCCAAGTCAGCAAGTCGACCGTTAATTTCATTTTCAAGATATACCAGTTTTTCCAGTACTTGGCCAGAAATGCCAAAGTTGAGTCTCATTACTGACTCCACCACGTCCCAGGGAATCTCGACAACATCATAACGAGAATGCCTCTCGGTCACGTAGCCGTACCGCCTGAGCAGTTCCGAGTTGGGATGCGGTCCATAGTAATTGAAGATCTCCTCACCAGCCTTGATTGGCCTCAAGCTGGTTACTGTGAGACTTTCTTCTTCGTGGTTCACGTGCGCCTATATTCAAGTCAGCTGTGTCACTCTCACTCACTCACACCGACACATACGTTGAATTCTGCATCGGCATTCAAAATGTCGGCCATTGGCACCATGCCCATCATGGATTTGCCTTCTCGGTCCTCCACCCAGCCATCTGTCTCCTCCTCTTCCTCATCCTCATCACTCTCAAGATCAAAGGCATACGCCATGATGGTGCTACCCATCCGGTGCGCAATCTCAACAAGATCGTCATCACTTCGGTTCTCCCCGCCAAAGATGCCCGAGTTGTTTCGAATGATGGGGAGAAGAGTCTTGCGGAACATGTTCTCCGCGTCCGCCTTGCCGATTTTGTGACGCATGTGACTGGCCTGTAGCTGGTCTAGTT
Organism: Fusarium sp. NRRL 66088; assembly: GCA_013186415.1. Lineage (NCBI taxonomy): Eukaryota > Fungi > Ascomycota > Sordariomycetes > Hypocreales > Nectriaceae > Fusarium > Fusarium sp. NRRL 66088. Next base: position 47,151 of record JABCKD010000283.1, read on the forward strand.
CGCTCTCGGACCAGAACATGGGCGTATCAAACGTGGAGGGGAGCACGTCAAAGTAGGGCTTCCACGGTGACTTTTCGCCCTGCAAGTACTCGTAAATCATGATGAGGATTAAAGAGCTCCATGAGTCCAATCGCGGCGCCTCATCGTCCTCGTCATCAACGACCTTGTCGAGGTCAAAGACGTCAGGAAGCTTCTTGGGCAGCTCTGACGTTTCAACATTGATGATGCCCTTTCTAGGAATGGTGAAGAGTGTCGTCTCAGCAGGGATATCCTGTAGAGCAACTAGATAAGTCAGTATCGCCGAATGAACCAAGGAATATCGACTTACTTATACCACGGCCCGCATTGCGGTCTCGAAGGTCGACAATCTTGATGGCGTCGGAGAATGAAGCCCCTGGGAGTGACTTGAACCAGAGAAGAAACTTCTCGCTACCTGCATTGAAAGACTCGGAATCCATTGTGACTTGAATTTGCAGCGAGCACAAGAAATCTGTCGGTGTGAGGTTGAAGAAGAATATTGCAGGTGCGATGGTTAAGACTGAGGACAGTGCAGATAAAACTTTTTCATTAGCGGGCGCTCGATCTGCACTGTGCATTCTAGGGTAGGAGCAACACCAGCAAACCAACCAAAATCATTCTAGGCTGCTTGTGAATAACTTCATTATATCACATTTCTGAAACTTGGATAAACAAAACAATTCATTACTCTTAATATACCCGATATTAAAGACTTTTCAGAGTCATGGCTATTGATACAAATCTCGCAACGCCACCACTGCCAACACCAAGCAAAACACAATGACGCTCTGCCGTATGCCAGTTTGTTATTTCATGATCCAAGCAAAAAAAAAAAAGAAAGAAAAAAAGCCAAACCTCATCACTACTCAGACGGCCTATCCCTCTTAATCTCTCTTTTCTTGGGCTTCAGCCACTCCTCCATGCCCTCGGGCCAATACACTCTGTTCTTGGGTCCTCCCATGCCAAAGTCCTCGGCGCTCACGATCCTCTCAGGCACCTCTATCTCGTCTTCTACCTCCCCATTGACGGCGTTGGTCTTTTTCTTGCCCTTCTTGGGCTTCTTCTTGATTGCCTTTCGTGACTCGTCCTCGCGTTCGTAGGGAACGACATTGTTGAACGAGTCCCAGCCTGGCAGTTTAAAGGTGCGCATCAGCTCGAAGACGGCTTGCTCCTTGTCCTTAGCTTCAATCATGAGGTCCATATCGTGGGCACAGGGTGGCAGTGTCTTGACTCGTGCAGAATGTTTGCGCCGTTCTCGTGGAGTAACCGCGCCGGCAGTTTGCTCGCTGTAATGCATCTTCTGAGTGATGCCCTTCCTTGTCCATGTCTTTCTGATGCGGTCGTAAAGGCCTATGATATCTTGGGTGCCTTCTCGTATACTTGGGTCGAAAATGATATTGTGGTGGTGATAATCCAGTACCAATGGAATATTGAGCTCCTCGCATATGGGGAGTAGATCGTGTACGCTCCACGCAACGTCATCATTCTCCAATACCAGGCGCCGTTTGACGCCATCCGATAGCTTTGCATAATTTTTGCGGAACCGGTCCAAAGTTGCTTCCTTGTCGCCATAGGTACCTCCCATATGCAAGATCATGACTGCGTCGCGGTTCATTTGCTCAGGGAGCTTGAGTAAACCGAGCATCTCATCGTGGTACTCAAGGTCGCGAATGGCTGCGGCAACAACCTCCTTTCGCGGACTTCCAATCTGGGTAAACTGGCCAGGATGTGTCGTAAGGCGATGGCCTAGCTCTGCTGCAACTTTGCCAGCTTCAGCTAGGACATCAGATGCAAATGGTGCCAACTTGTACCCATATTCCTCGTGGCTTGCAAAGGGGAACATTTCGCTGCTGAGTCTCATGAATTTGATGCCGTACTTGTGGTTCCACCGGATCATCTTGACAATATCTCTCGCATTGGCCAGTCCTAGCTCTTGCACATACTTTTGTCCTCGCTCAACATCCGCTGGCTTACTCTTGTCGGGTCGGTTCTTGGTAGGATGCTCAGGTTCTGAAGGATGTTGGAGGGGATGCCGATGATCGAGGATAGATGCGATTCGGCAGGTTCTCGATGAAAAGACTGGAGGGCTTGCATTGCGTAGATATGTGTTTAGGCAGGCCTATGCAAGTCAGTCATCGTCGTGTCTCTCACTCATATGGAGTGAGCGGCAAGATCTTGCCTCATGGGGATGCGCTCACATAACCAAGCCGCCCCGACCACGGCAGGGGAAGTCTGTCGCTGTTGACGGGGGGAGGTCTGTTTGCGCCTCTCTCAAAACCCTCATCGTCGGCCTTGGCGTCGACAATATCACCCGCAGCTAGCTCGGCCTGATACCCGTCCATGGGAGCCTTTTCAACGCTCTCGGCATTTCGTCCACAGGTAGAAGGGATGGTGTCATTGGGTGGTGGTGTGCGCGTCTTAGGTCGAATATTGCGTTCCATGGTTGACTCTACTTTGACATGAAGATCTGAGGATTCAACTGCAAGTCGCTGTCTTCGAACGGCGTTCTGCAGCTTGTGTTCCATCTCGCTCAGCTCGCGCATGGCTTCCTCGACACCCTCTCCTGTATCCCATACCGCCTTGTGCTTGCGCTTGTCGGGGAATTCACACTTCTGAATCCCCTTGCTATCCTTGTCGATATCCATCTTGTCTGGTGCGAGATGGTCAGCCGTAGTAGCAGCGGCAGCGTCTCTTAGTCTCCGGCTACTTCGTCTGGGGGCATCAGGTCGTTGCGGCGCGGGTGGTGGTGGATGAGGGCCCTCTCTCTTTCGTTTCGGCGTCATGTTGGAGAGCCCTCTGCTGTGTCGGTGCTTTGATACAGGGGCAAAGAAGCTCGCAGCAGCAGAGGCGAGGAGGCGTGATCGCATACAGTAGCGCAGTCTCAAGCTGAAGGCGAGACGCAGGGGCAGTGTCTGAGATGCAGGGACTCGAGGGCCTCAAATAGGTAGTCGTAGAAGGTAGAGGCGAAAGTGAAGTATGAAGAGGCAGTGAAGAGCTAGTTGCCTTGGTACCTGGGTTATGCGTGCATGTCTCTCTTGTATCCCTCACGACCTCAAGCTACGATGTTGTAGTCGGAGGAAGTGGCCCGAAGAGCCAATGACGCACGTCGCGTCATGCATGGCTTTTGGGGCGACGATGTAATAATGGGAGGGCATAGGGCTATCCGACGAGAGCCCCAAGGATGCGATTGGGGGGTGTTTTTTGGTCCAGTGCGCCCGGTAGGGGCATTTCCGGGGCAATGAGCCCGCTGCAGGGCCGGGCCAGCTAGGGATCAATTAGCAGTGGATGTGCTGGGCTTGTTGCCCCCCGGAGCTAGGTCCAGTCCCTGCGCCTGTGCTGTGCTGTGATGTGCTGTTAAGCGCGGATGGAATCGATCGTTGACCGGTTTTCTCGATCGAGGCTTCTTTGACGGCGATGAAGTCATCTCGACTTTTGGTGTGAGGTCACGGATCGCCGATCGCGGGCTGGCCAAGGGTACGTACCCCAAGGGCATTTGCTCCGCTCTGACGCCTCTTGCCAGGTCCAAGCGGCAAAGATCTTCGCTGTGAAGAAACGAAGAGGAAACAAACGCCTGAAGATCTGGGAAACAGCTTGGCAAAGCATTCATAGCTGGGGTGAGCCAATCGCAAGCTCTGGGTGCGCTCCGCCGTGTTGGAAGAAATGCTGCACCACTCACGTCCGAGTTGGGTGTGAGACATGTCGCTGAGATTTTGCATCGAGATGAGCTCAAAAGGCTCCCAATTGAGCAACTAGCAAGCTGTCGAAACTGGCGGCCGAAGCTGGTGTGCTAATCAGCTTCCTCGCGTACCTGGGTCTACAGGCCTCATGCTTGTCTCCGATGGATGTCTGGCTAGAGAGGTCTCAGTCAGCACCCGGAGAAGCATCCAATGTCAACCAGTGCTTTGCATGTTGCCCTAGCACACGACTCGCACGAAAGCCGCGTCCCGTTCGTCGTCCCGCCTGTGTCATCATTGGCCGCCACCGTGTGGTCATGTTGAGAGAGCTGCAAGCCATTGACCGATGCATCATCTTTGCTCCTGAAACAGAAATGTGATTAGTGATTAGTGATCTGGGAGGATGGCCACATCCCCCGTGACCGAGGTGCCTATGTGATTTCCTGACGCCAGCCGTTCTTATTCCTCTTGCAGCGGATCAAAAGAACGGCGGCACTGTCAAGGTTCGGTCACGTCGCGGACCTCCCTTGTAATATGGCGTCCTACATACAGGACAGTCGTGCCGCTCGATTAAGAACCATGACGAGAGACATTTTGAATGGAATGAGTGACCGCAAGCGTTCAATGTCAAGATGTCATCGGCTTCCATTTCCAAGTTGGTGTCGTTAGACTGCGCTGCTGTGCCCTCTCTCTCGCTCCTTGACTGGGTATTGGATGCCACCGTTGAGACTTGATCAAGAGTCTGGCCCGGATCATCGCCGACGGTATGCGCGGGCTCCGGTACCAGGGGACCGATCAAGGGACCGATACAAATAGGGCTGCATGATATCAGCCATGATCCGTAGACAATTGTGGAGGGCCGGCGCCGATGAGCCCCGGCCGAGCCGCAGGGAAGCGGGTCAGTCGGACCCTCGGGATCGGAGATGCACTCACCATTCGCCGAGCTCGGACGGCGAGGTCGCGGCTTCAATATCGGCATCTTCAGACGGGTTAGATCGCTGAGAGGCCGAGGAGCAGGTGGTCACTGCGCTGAGCTTCCGTCGCGCGCGATCCAGCTGGTCGGGCTGCGGATTGTAAATTTTTTCTTTTTCATTACGCGAACCCAGCTTGACGCATGTCCTGATATCGTTGACGAATGATCAGTTGAGATATTCACATGTGAAGTCGGCAGGGAATGTGTATTGAGGCGTACAGAGGACCCACGATGAGAACAAATAAAAAGAGAACGAGGAGAATCACGCCGACGGGCTCCATCTGATCGGTCCGTTCTCCGTGACTCGGGGGCGAATGGTGCGATGGATGATTAGAAAGTGTCGTCACTTTGCGGTTGTGCGGCGCGGGGTTGCGAGGACGGAGGCAGCGCCAGCAGCCGAGTCGTTTGGTAAGAGTCGCCTCGAGAGGAATTGATGGGATTTCAAAACATCTACGCATTTACATGATGCGCTGTTCATGACAGCAGAGATGGTGGTAGTGGACAGTTATATCAGCCGTGGCACCGGTCGCGCGGAGGCAATGATGGACAGTAAAACGTGCTTGTCCAGACTCGAACGAGTCTGAATTGAACCACTAGACCCTTGGTGCAGTGACGGTGGCTTGCATGCCCAGGCGACACACACGACCTTTTAGCAAGGGCCGAGAACGCTACTCTCAGGTGTTTTACCTGACATTGTTGCGAGGTGTCTGATTTTGGCATGGCATCTCTTGGGTGGCATCACGCAACATGGGGCTGTGTGAACGGGTGACCGAACGAGCACCCAAGGTGAAGGCCCTGTACGGAGTAGCAAAGATCAAGCTTTAGCGGGGATGACGAGCGAGTAGTGATGCATGCTTGGCAGAACTTGGCGGGAACCGTCTGGTTGATGAATGTTGACAGACAGACCATCAATGGATGGCAGACAGACACTGAGGGTGGGCGCCTGGTCTGGTGGTGACGAGTCAAGTTGAAGCCAACTTGGTAGCAGGCCAAGCCATGGCAGTTGGCAGCTGCTAAGACATGACGGACTGACGCAACCTTATCGGCAGAGACCCTGATTGCCTTGGTCACCCTGATTGAAAGATGGGATGCTTTCTCATGTGGTTGATGAGAAGAGAGCTCCAGGGTTGGAGCGATGCTGGACGGGTATCACGGCTCTCAAAGGAGCAGATTCGGCTGTCTACATGCGACAAATGCGCATCACGACATGCGACGCGCTGCACAAAGTCCCATGGACAAATCACCCTACCCCGTCGGTAGACGGATCCAGATCGAGTAAATGAGAAAAAAAGAGCCGACGATGGATATCTCACCGGTTGCACAAAGGCATCCCTCCAACCGATGCTAGGCAGACAAGGATCTACGCCAATCCGAGATGCCCTCTTGATCAGCACACCGCCTGACTCATAGGAGAGCAACACGATGCTACCGAAGTTGCGGTAAAATATGATAGTGTTCTAGCAGTGGAGGAGATTTGGGCGTGGTGTCTTGGCGGTCTTGGCAAAAAGAAGAAAACAAGCGGAGATGGCCGGATCCTTTATCAGGACCGGCAACACCATTGCCACTCCACAGTGCAGACATGCAGGGCAATCTCCCAGCTTCACTCAAAACACAGAGCCTTGAACAGTGCCCAAGATATTGCCAAGCCCTGCGTTGACACCACCAGCGTCTCAGCTCGAGCATTTTTGCATACCCACGTGCCCAACCCAGGACCGCCAGGTCGTTTCCAGTTGGAGATTGGAAAATGCCGCTCCGGGCGGGGGACCGCTGGCGGCCCCACTAAAAAGTAAAAAAGGGTTACGGGCTACAGGTAGGCTACAGGGACCGGTGGGGATTGACGCTCCCCACGCCAGGATATTAAGCTCAAGATAATGAGCGTCGCGTAACCCGGGGTTGATGCGCGTGCAGCGGCCTTGAGCCAATGTATTTGCCGAGCCGAGAAGCGTCCAAGCGGCGGCATGACGTCGGGCAAAATGTTTATCTCTCGGGGAAAAGCGTCAATTGTTTCTGGAACAACTCGGCGAGACATCATAGACCGGGCTAATTCCTTCCAGGTTCCTCACTCTGCTCGCGCATATGTACTGTCGTAGGTAGGTGGTAGGCATATCTCGGCTCTCACTGCAGCCTCCGCTCCGCCCCCCCTTCCTCCGCTCTCGATGGCGACTACTGCTGCGATTCCGCTCTACCTGTAAAAATTCTCCTCCATATAGATTCCTCTCCTGGTAAATGTGCACGGCTAGTGCAACACCCTCCTCCACTCTGCCTGCACCTTCTACTCTTGGTCGGTCTGGCATCTTGGCGTCTGTAAGATTTGCATAATGGCTCCTTCTTTCTTTTCCTCCCTCAAAGCCGGTTTGCCGCCTTCGATTGGTCTTTAGCTCCGAGTCCCACCGGGGTCATTTGCCGCGTAGGACCGGTTGTGATAGCCCGGGTCTGGCTATAAAGTCGGTCTTCTCCCTGCCGTTGCCTCGTCTCATGACTCTTCTTTCTCTCAACAACTCTCGATCGCACTTGGATTCATCATCATGAGCCAGCAACTGATCGAGGAGACCCCTCATGTCTCGGGGCAGGCCAACACGCCCATGTCTGCTCCTGCCCACGCCCTCAGCTATGAGCAAGTGGCCGAGCAACTTCGGGCAGACCTCGAAGATGGTTTGACCTCTGGTGAAGCCAAGAATCGTCTCGAAGAGTACGGACGAAATGAGTTCGGCGCCGACAAGGGCGTCCAACCCTTCAAGATCTTTATCGGGCAGATCGCCAATGCCTTGACTCTAGTGAGCTGCCCCATTAACATGCATCCCAGGCCTGGGTGCCCCGTCCAGGCTGGCTGGGATTGCTCTTGAGAAATGGTAGAGTCGCTCATTTGCCGTTGGGGGATAGGTTCTCATTCTTGCCATGGCTGCCTCTCTCGGCATCCAGTCATGGATCGAGGGTGGTGTCGTCGCCGCTGTTATTGTTCTCAATATCGTCGTTGGTTTCCTCCAGGAGTTCCAAGCTGCCAAGACTATGGACTCTCTGCGCTCTCTTAGCTCTCCCACTGCCCATGCTGTCCGAAACGGCAACAATGAGGTTGTCGTGACTGCCGAGATTGTGCCTGGAGATATGGTTGAGCTCAAGACTGGCGACACCATTCCTGCAGACATTCGTCTTGTTGAGGCCATCAACTTTGAGACCAACGAAGCACTTCTCACGGGAGAGTCCCTGCCTGTTCGCAAGGAGACCAACACCACCTTCCCCGATGACACTGGCCCTGGTGACCGCCTCAACGTTGCCTACAGCTCTTCTACTGTCACCAAGGGTCGTGCTCGCGGTATTGTCTTTGCCACTGGAATGTACACTGAGATTGGTCAAATCGCTGCTGCTCTCCGTGGCAAGACCTCCAAGCGCCGACAACCCAAGCGTGATGCCGATGGCAACACCAACCTTGGTCGCTGGATGCAGGCCTGGACTCTTACCTTCTCTGATGCTGCTGGACGCTTCCTTGGCGTCAACGTTGGTACTCCTCTTCAGCGCAAGCTCTCCAAGCTGGCTATCCTCCTCCTTGGAACAGCTATTGTTTGTGCCATCATCGTCTTGGGAGCCAACGAGTTCAACACCAAGAAGGAGGTCATCATCTACGCTGTTGCAACTGGTCTTTCCATGATTCCGGCCTCTCTCATTGTCGTTCTTACTATCACAATGGCTGCTGGAACCAAGCGAATGGTTCAGAGGAACGTCATTGTTCGTAACCTCAAGTCTCTTGAGGCCCTTGGTGCTGTTACCAGTATGTGGACCCATTTCTGAAATGCAGACTATCTCTGACCGACCTAGACATTTGCTCTGACAAGACTGGAACCCTGACTCAGGGTACCATGATCGTCAAGAAGGCATGGATCCCTGGACGTGGTACTTACTCCGTTGGAGCTACCAACGAGCCTTTCAACCCTACCCAGGGACAGCTTGGCCTGGTTGAGGCGGAGCCCAAGGACATCAACTTCCAGAGCGAGGATGCTGAGGGAACACCAATTGACCCCCAGGCTCTCGTCTCCCAAGACACCGGTCTCCAGGAGTACCTCAATGTTGCCTCGCTGGCCAATCTTGCAACAGTCCACCAGCTCGACGGTGAATGGCATGCTCGAGGTGACCCCACTGAGTGTGCTATCCAAGTCTTTGCTACTCGATTCAACTGGAACCGTGCCCGCCTTTCTAGTGGAGAGAAGGCTCGCTGGCATGAGGTTGCTGAATTCCCCTTCGACTCGGACGTCAAGAAGATGTCTGTCATCTTCAACGACAACGAAACTCAGAAGCAATGGGTCTTCACCAAGGGTGCTGTCGAGCGTGTCTTGACCTCGTGCCCTGTCTACGCTGTTGGAAACGAGACCAGGCCCCTCACTGACGCCGTCAAGGACGACATCATCAGCAACATGGAGTCACTTGCCCGACTTGGTCTCCGAGTTCTTGCCCTGGCCAGCCGAACTGATATTGAGCATGTCATCGACAACGAGGCTGAGCTTGACCGCGCCAAGTTCGAGAGTGACCTGATCTTCCGTGGACTCATCGGTCTCTATGACCCCCCTCGCCCCGAATCTGCCCCCTCTGTTGCCAAGTGTCACGAAGCCGGTGTCAGCGTTCACATGCTTACGGGTGACCACCCTGCTACTGCTCGTGCCATTGCTCTGGAAGTTGGTATCCTGCCTACCCGTATGGCTGAGATCCCTGAGGATGTGGCTCGGTCCATGGTTATGGCTGCTTCCGAATTTGACAAGCTGTCAGATGAGGAGATTGATCAACTTCCCCTTCTGCCGCTCGTGGTTGCTCGCTGTGCTCCCCAGACCAAGGTCCGCATGATTGAGGCTCTTCACCGCCGCAAGGCCTTTGTTGCCATGACCGGTGATGGTGTCAACGACTCCCCTAGTCTGAAGCGTTCCGACGTTGGTATTGCTATGGGATTGGCTGGATCTGATGTTGCCAAGGAAGCGTCTGACATTGTCCTGACCGATGACAACTTTGCTTCTATCCTCAATGCCGTTGAGGAAGGTCGTCGAATGTTTGACAACATTCAGAAGTTCATCCTTCACGTCTTGGCTGAGAACATTGCCCAGGCTTGCACCCTTCTGATCGGTTTGGCTTTCAAGGACAAGAGCGGACTGTCTGTGTTCCCTCTGGCCCCTGTTGAGATTCTCTGGATCATTATGATTACCTCTGGTATGCCTGACATGGGTCTCGGATTCGAGATTGCCGCCCCCGATATCATGCAGCGCCCTCCCCAGAACGTAAGTGTTTGCCTTGTTGTCGCTTCAGAGCCTCGCTAACAGCCCCGTCTAGTTGAAGCAAGGTGTTTTCACCCCTGAGCTACTGATTGACATGGTGGTCTATGGCCTCTGGATGTCTGCGCTCTGCCTGGCTTCTTTCGTCCTCGTCCTTTACGGATTCGGCAACGGTGCTGCCGACATTGGGGAGAACTGCAACAACAAGTATAGCGAGGACTGCAAGGTCATCTTCCGTGCTCGTTCCACCACCTTTGCTTGCCTCACCTGGTTCGCCCTCTTCCTCGCCTGGGAGATGGTTAATATGCGCCGGTCCTTCTTCCGAATGAAGCCCAAGAGCAAGAAGTACTTTACTCAGTGGATGCATGACGTCTGGCGCAACCCCTTCCTCTTCTGGGCCATCGTTGCCGGCTTTGTCACCATGTTCCCTATCATCTACATCCCTGGACTCAACACGGTCGTCTTCAAGCATGCCCCTATCTCTTGGGAGTGGGGCATCGTCTTCATTGAGGCCATCCTCTTCTTCATGGGCATTGAGTCGTGGAAGTGGGCCAAGCGTATCTACTTCCGCCGCCAAGCTCGCAAGTCGACTGGCGGTGTCGAAGACATGGAGACCCGTGTGTTTGGCAAGTTCTACAACATGGCCGGTGGAAGCCAGGACGAGGAGTCTGCGGCTGGCAACCGGGAGAAGGTTGCAGCCTGAACAAAACAAAAAGTCATTTAGAGCCTGATGGTGAGCAGGCATGACACGACCAAGGGGCGCTCCCCTCAGAGGGTAGAGTGTTGCTGCGGTCTAGGACATGAAAAATGATTATTTAACGAGTGTGTTTGGACCTCAGGTAAGTTGTCATATAGGACTAGCCGTAGATAGAAAGAGGTTTGGTCTGCACATCTGTATGTAAGACGTATGTCACAGATAGATAGACTAATACCTTTTTCATTACCTTGTTTGTTTGGATATGACATGTGAATGTGGCCCTTTTCATGCGATTGTATAGTGGTGATTGGTACGTATGATGGACATGTTTCCATGGATGTCACTTGAACTATTGATGAAGCCGTTGAAAGCCGTCGATCAAGCGGGGACTGACTGGTCCGTGTAGGCACTATCCCATGAATGTAACTAAAGACACTCGATCCAGACCTCGAATAAGCCCGAGGAGATGCCCCCTCTCATTGAAAGGGTTTAATAGAGACCAAGTGAAGAGCTGACATCAAGTCTCGGGCTTGTTCCTCCGCGCGGATAGAAAAGGCTCCCCATTCCTTGAAAGATGGAAAAAAGAAAAAAAGCTTTTCTGACTGGAATCCTCTAGTGCGGCATATGATTGTCAAGTGTAAACCTGTTACGGTTTAGTCCAGCATCCGAACCCCCTGTCCTTGAAAAACCCAGGCACTGGATCCAGGGCTCGACATTCCGACGGCATTTGCCGTTTGAACTCAGCCTTGCTGCTTTACACTATCACGAAGTTGTTGTAGACTTGTGTTGGGCGGTGGGTAATACTCATCCCTGTTCAGGATGCGAGAAATACGCATACAATCCCTACAGTAAAAGAAACACATGAGTGGAAAACAGAGGCACTGCCATGTTTTACCCGCGCGGATGTAACCCCCTCGAGGCTTAAGGTTTCGGCTCTTTTCACACAATGCTGGCTAGTTTGCTGCCAACATCATATCATCAGTGCATATTGAGGGACCACTCTTTGCTACCTATTCAGAAACAGAACTAGCCTACCATTCATCGATCAAGAAACTCCAAGCCTCGCTGCGTCCAAAAGGGCCTGGACTTGGGGCGGGTAGAATCCCATCTAGACCAACAACTCAACTCAACCGCCACTAAAATAGAAGCAAGGCGCTAGATTTGCACACTAAGCGGAGAAAAGCTCGTGGTCCTTCTTCCCCGAGCGTCCCGTTTCTTCTGCAGATTGGCGATCTCTGACCTGACTTCCCTTTGTCGAGTTCTTGTTGCATCGTCTTGCTGCAAACCAGTGGGGAATGGCTGTAGCTCCTGGGTCGTTGAATGTGGTTTTAATATGGAACGTAGAAGCCGGAGACTTTTTTTTCTTATTTTAAACTTCGCAATATTCCCCATCTTTGAATCTCGATAGTTTCATCATCTACTTCTTTCAAAAGATATCCATTCTCGCATATCGTTCCCCCCCTCCTCCTCCTCCACCTTTGTGCGGACCCCCCGTTGTGCTGATCCATTTCAACGTTGATCATCCTCACGACTACTTCCATCAAGGAAACTCTCCAACGTCAGGATCAGTCTATTATCGTCTATTGCTTGTCGCCACTGGAGTCTTGGCGGAATCCTCGACTTTCCCAGAAGCAAAGATTCCCCCTCGTGCCTCGGCTGTCAGAGGCTCACGCTTCAACTCTTACTCTTACAAACAGGGTACCCTCAGAAAAGATCCCTGCTCCTGAATTACGAACCAAAAAGGGCCCGAGTGTTTTGTCAGCCAACATCTCGAACAACGGATTATCCCCCCTTCTCTAACCCTCATTCAAACTACCTGCGTTCGATCCCTTACTTTGGATTTTTGCCCATGGAACTAGCTGCACAGCTCATCTGCTCTCTGCCAGCTTCCTCCTCCGGTTAAACCGCCCCGAGTCTCCTGGAGGATCTCAACCCCTGGATAAACCCCCCTTGCCCTTCCCTGCTTGTTGGTTGGCAGTCTTGTTTCCTTTATTATCCAAACCCTCAGCAAGACCCGAGCAAGGGAATAGAACAATCTCAACCCCTGTGTCGTTCGTTTCTCCCTCTGACCCAGTTCTTCATTTGTCAGACAAAAAAAAAAAAAAAAAAACATAATCCTCCTGCTTATCCCTCCTCGCTTGTCAGACTCAGCCTTACGCCTCTTCCGGAAAACCAAGCCCCCTCCTACCACCCCCCTGGCTGGGTCTCGCTTCCCGCAGCGGGCCGCCTTTACTCAAAGCAGACATGCCGCAGCAGCGCGAGGTCAAGACGTGCGATCGCTGCCGGCACTTTAAGCGCCGCTGCGATCTCGTCAAGCCCTCGTGTTCTCGTTGTCTACAGGCCGGTGTGAGATGCAGCTTTGATATCCGTACTGCCGCTGCTTCTGCATCTCCTGGTGTCTCCACAATCACGGTTCCAATCACTGATATACCGTACTCGGCGTCTCCTACTCCAGCCTACATGTCTACCACAACGCCTACCTCGGGCCTAGCTATTTCATCAACGTCTCCCGCTCAGGACTCGCAGCAGAGTCTTTCTGCTGGAAATCCCACCCCTCCGACCACATCTACCGACAGCCCGGCATCTTCTACCCAGGCTTTCGGCTCCGGTGAGGCCGGGGCGGATCCGGCCCCAGAACCCGATGGGCCGGAGCCCGGAGAATCAAGCATGCCCTCCGCCCAGCGCGTTGTACGAAAACGCAAGCGCAACTGTCTCAGCTGCTTGAGGTGTCACCGTCTCAAAGTCAAGTGCGACAAGGAACTTCCATGTGGGCGGTGCAAGTCGAGCGGGAATGGCCGGGACTGCTACTACAGCTTCAACAAGGGGCCAAATGGGGGCAAGTTTCCCTGTCCAACAGCCCCTGTAAAAGGCGACGAGAGTAAGGGGCCTCAGGCGGCGTGGCAGATTCAGCACAAGGTCCGGGGATCTAGTCATTGGAGGGATCTAATGACCAAGGTATGTTTGCTGCACTTATGATATGACATGCACTTACTTACATGGATGGTGTAGATCGGCAAACTGACAAGTATGGACTCGACACCACTTGCATTGGCTCTTGAGGATGTCGCTACCAACGCTTGCCTGGCCAATTTTTCATTACCGGGCAACTTTCCCTTCGGTACACCTGGTGCAGCTAAATATTTTACTCGAGAAGCTGTGGTAAAGCTTGTCGAGGGAGAGAAATCCAAATACCAGTCTTATATCGACAGATATCTCAACCTACTGGAAACAGTAAATCCAGTACTCGATGTCGAGTTGTTCACTCGAGAAGTGGAGCAGTACTGGCAAGATCCTTATTCTGCTAGTCTCGATTGGATGTCGCTGTTCCTCATGGTGCTTGGCTTGGGATGCTTCTCATCCGTCGAAGAGCCCCATCAAGCGACAGAGCTCATGATGGCTGCTGAAGCCTGTCTGGTGCAAACTCCCGTCATGTTCCGACCAACTTTCTTATCGCTACAGACCCTTACTCTGATGGTGGTTGCAAAACACATATGCAACCCCACGTGTTGGGCCATCGACTCCTGTTGGACTCTTCTTGGCATGGTGGTCAGAACAGCCTTCATCTACGGACTGCCGCAGGAAACAGGGGCTGAAGATGGCGAAGCGCTTGATGTCAGCGAACGAGATGCGAGGCGGAAACTATGGCTCACTATCCTCTATCTCGACATCAAGGTCTCCATGTGCAACGGCATGCCTCCCGTGACGAGGCCAGAGGATCTATGCAGCATCAGGAATACGCCCAATTGGGATCAACCAGATAACCTCCACATGGTTCTCTACCGAGCTCTTCCCCTTGTGCTGGAGATTCTAGCGCACGTCAACTCCAAAGACAGCCAGGTATCTTACCCAGAGGTGCTTCGGTATAAGGCGCAGATTAGGGAGCTCATGGCATATGCCAAGCGTGTCTGCAATAGCCAGCTCCAACGCATTACGGTGGACATCTTTCTTCGACGATGCATCATGGTTTTACATCGACCGTTTGCCATGCATCCAGAAGGCCCTAGCATGTTTCCAGAGTCATATTGGGGATCCCTCGAGTGCTCTCTCGCCCTGCTGGTCCATTATCGCGAGATGTGGTGCAGCGATAAGAACCTACGCCTTGATCTAGTAGGGCGAGCCTTTGTGCTGGACTTCTTCTCTGCCTCACTTACGGCGTGCCTCCACGTGTTGAGAAAGGATGCGCCCCTAGCCGCGGCGCCAGTCATGGACTCGCAGATCCCACCTCGGCAGATCATCCTCGACACGTTGAGGAGTTGCTTCGAGATCTGGAGTGTTGAGAAGGAGTCGAGTGTTTGCTACCGAACTGGATATGCGATCCTGATGGCAGTGTTGGAGGTTCTGCCAGAGACGTCTGAAATGAATTAAGGCGTTTGCGGGAAATCTTTACGAGTTGGGTATTAATTGAAGCGTGGAGCGGGCCATGATTTGATGGTTCAATTGCCTCGGCCACGCTGTTTAGACATACATACAAAACCTATAGAATCAAGGGCCTCATGGATGTGCTGGCATGGGCACAGACGAGTTCGTGCATACGGAGTGAACGTTGCAGATGTGTACATATCGGCCCTTGTTCCGGTAATCTCTCAAGTGGCTGCTAAGATGCATATGTCGGCTGATGATGAAGCATTTGGTGTGCGTGAGCGATTTTCGTTGGTGGTGAGATTATTTGGGCGATATTGCCCCTTTGTGAATAGACAATGCATTCTCTAATTCTTGGAGGACATGCTTCGATTCCTATCTCCTCTGTTGTCATAAGACTACAGTGAGGTCACGACAGGGGTGTCAGCCCAATCAAAATTTATAGATCGAAAGTACATAAAACAGCACCTAAATTGGGTGACGCCATAAGTCTCGACGTCTTCAGCGGTACCTAACTTCTACAGTAATTCCCACGTTCAGGAAGGTACCTTATCGATAAGAAGCTCAAGTGGGGCGAGTTACCTGCTGTAGTCTTGTGACAACAGAGGAGATACTCTCATCAATGACGACTTTGTTTGCTCAACGTTACACTGCATCTAGCCAAACGCCTTACACAAAGCCATCTGCCGTGTGATGACCTCAGATGCCCTTTCCGCTCTGGGGATGTCGCTTCCAAAAGATGACGTCTTTCGAGGCCCTCGATCCAAGGCCAGGCTGGACGAGAGGGTGTAGGTGGTGTGACGGTTTGGGTTTAGATCCTTCCAGGCTCACGATGGTCTCCGACAACACATGTCACTGAGGGCGAGGGTCAAGCCACAGAGTGGGATGGATGGAGAGTGGCTGGAGCGGAGGGCGCCGCAACGGCCTGCTTATTGCTCGCTGAGAGGTACCTGCAGACAGTGGGTTTGACAAGCCGCGAGGTACTTTTGCCGTAGTATCAGCCGCCTGAATTCCAGTGAAATATTTTGTCTGACATGAGTCCCTTTCGACTTCTGTCTACCTCTTGTCCAAGTCTCTTTGAGCTTCCACTTTGGCGGGCCGACCCAACTGCAGTAAACGGAACGCCTTGAACGGTTGAAGAAGGGTACGGTACGTACCTTGGAACCCCTCCAAGTTCAAGCTGAGGCCAGTGCGTCATTGGGTCTTCCACTGGCTGCCGACCTTATCCTCCCCGCTGCCCGCCTCCCTCCGTGGCCTGCTCACGAGGATTCAACCTGAACACGCTGCCTTTTTTTCTGCATCTCCCACTTGACCTCAGGACTACATCACAAGCGCAACAGAGCACACAAGATACACCCACAGGGACTCCCTGCTGCTCCCCTATTGACTCTTGAACCGACCTGCTGCCATCCTTCGCTTTCACCAAACTGCACACACGACCGCCGCCTCTTGAAGCCCCGAACTCACCGATAAACCCTCCTCTACCTAGCCTCGTCCGCTCGACCATATACCAAAATGGCTTCAGCTGTGGAATCGCCGTCGGTGCACTCGCCTCCCGACCACCCCGCACAGCGACCTCGAGGTGAGCTTATTCCCGTTGACACCATGGCGCCATGTACTAACAACCTCTCGTAGGTATCCTCAAGAACTCGTACCAAAAGTCTCCCCCCACCTCGCCAAACCAGGAACGTTCCTTGACCGACAAGGAGCTCACCATCGCAAACACCCAAATCAACGCCGGTCACCGTCGTTCCTCTTCAGGCGCCCGCCCGGCCGGGTCTCGCCGCCAGTCCGGCTTCAGCTCCATCGACGACCCTTTGGAGTCTTCACAACGCCTCAAGTGGGACGAGGCCAACCTCTACCTCACCGAGCAAGAGCGCTCTTCTACCATGAAGATCACCGAACCCAAGACTCCCTATGCCAAACACTACGACCCATCCGAAGACCCGTCTGACGACGACGAGGATCCTCTGGCGAACGCTGGTGCTCGTCTTCAAAATTCACGTCCGGGCCGTGAAGATGACATTCCGGGCCTTTCTCTGGGCGAACCGGAAGAGGCGATCTCGGAAGCGGGCGCGCCGTCGCCCCGCAGCGAAAAGAGCGTCCACGTCGACGACGAGAGCAGCGTCGGCCACAACGCCGAAGAGGAGCTTGCGGGTATGTCTCCCGAGGAGCGTGAAAAGCACCGAAAGTTTGAGCAGCTCCGCAAGAGACACTACGAAATGAAGAACGTGGCCCAGCTTTTGGGCCACCCCGAGACGATCCCGGACGATGAGGACGACGACGATGAACAAGATAACGGCCGTGCCGTGCCGCCTATGCCACCGTTGCCGCGCATGCCCAACGGCTCTGCGTAAACGGCTGCTATCTGGGAGGAGAGGACATGACAAGGGATGTGATTTGGCTGGAGGATTGTCTTTGAACCGGAGTTTTGCGGAAATCATCACAGGGCGTTGGCACAAGAGGGAGCAGGGGCAACGTGGGGGAACAGTGGGTTTATCAGATTACTCACTCGCTATGAGGATTCTGGTGGATGAGCATCGTCACCAGAGACGGAGAAGGAGGAAGAACAAGGGCATATCATGGACTCGGTTTCGCTTGCACAGCAGATGAAGGTTATCTAGCATTTTCATTAGAATTGATTTATACCTTTCAGTCCAGATGACATATAGTTGGCGCATTCCCCTTAGCCCCGACCATATGCGCCAATCTCGATCGTTATTCATGCCTCTCTTTTGTACCGTCTCGATGGATTCATGCTTTCAAAGCAAACCATGCTCTTCTCCCAACATCATATGGATCTAGACATGACGCACATTACAGCAGACCCTTTCGGGCCAGCTCAAGCTTGCGCGCCGTCTCGCCCTCGCGGAACCCGCCACGAGAAACGCAGATGCGCTGACCCTCAGCCAACTCGAACTTTTCCTGTTGCGCATCCCAGGCGCAGGGACAGTGGTGGGGGAAGTGGACGCAGGCGAGGGTATCGGGGCAGAGGTACTTGTCGCAGACAGCTGCTGCGTTGTTAGCCCTGTAAATAGATAGAGATGCCATGATAGCCACGCAACGGCACATGAAGATGAATATTTTCCAGAAAATGTGATCGAAGAGAGGGTACCCACAGTTCTCGTAGTTATGACGGTAGTGGGATGCGTCGCTGGGGTTGTTTTGAGGTTGAGCGTGGTGTTGCTCGCCGCCCTGTTGACCAAACATTTGGTCAAAGAAGCCGCCGAACTGGGCGTTGGCGAGGCCCAGGAGAGAAAGGATGGCGATAAGGTAGCGCATTTTGGTGTTTGAGTGCGCGAAGGGCGCGTATACAATTCCAACCCTCAATTCTGGAAAAAATAATAGAAAGAAGCCGTGGAAATGGTTACAACGCAGATAAAGAGCGTCGTGTCGAGTGTGATGCTGTCCACATTGCTCGCCCATGGACCTCTTATCGATAAGCCCAGTTCAAAGGTCCCGCGGATGACTAATCGCGAAAACTCCATCCATCCAGAATTGCACTCTTGACGAAAGACATCACCGCAAGCTTAACCCGCTCAGCCCACCCCTCCGACGAACGGCCATGCGGTTCCTCACGATACAGCGGCCAATCCTGGCTGCTGTGGCCGGCCTTGCCCGCCCGGCGTTTACACCCATCACACCGCTGGGCGCTCAATTGGCGAATGCCCTCGTCGAGGGTCGAAGGAATGCCTCGGTCAAGACGCAGGGAGCGTATAGGAAGAAGAGCAAGAGGGGAATTCCTAAGAAGCTGGGTGCCAAGAGGACAGGAGGTATGTCTGGCTGGGGATTTTAGAGGTTGTGCTGGGTCAATTGGGGGTTCTGACTTTTTTTTGGCAGATCAGTTCGTGATCCCCGGCAATATCCTCTATAAGCAGCGTGGTACGCATTGGTGGCCTGGTGAGAATTGCATCATGGGTCGAGACCACACCATTCACGCCATGGCGACTGGCTACGTCAAGTACTACCGCGATCCCGCACGACACCCCGACCGCAAGTACATCGGTGTGGTGTTCAACAAGTCCGACACACTGCCATACCCCCAACACGCTGAGCGCAAGAGACGCCTCAACATGACCATGTTCCCGATCAAGGAGGCAGCCGCCAAGCCCGAGCTCTCCCCCTCAGGCATCCCCTTCCAAGTCACCCGAATCGAAGCGGGCGAGCCAGACCGCCTGCTCAAGCTGCGCAAGGACTACAGCTACCGCGAGGACAACTGGGCGATCGGCAAGCTAGCCAAGACGACAGGCCTCAAGACGAAGCGGTTCAGGACGCGCAAGCAGTGGTTCCGGCACAGACGGTGGAGGCGTGAGAGGGAACTCGAGGGACAGAGGAAGGCGGCTGCGAAGAGGGTTGAGAGCGGTGGGGATGTCAAGATGGCCAAGCCGGTGAGCAAGAAGGCGGCTAAGAAGGCCAAGAAGGCTTCTAAGAAGAAGTGAGCGTGCCTTTCTGGATGAAAGAGTTATCTGGGGCATGTAGGATTTGTGTAGTTACTGTACAATAAGACGAGACACTAGATGTGTCTATCCAATCATGATGGATGCATGCAATTCATGTCGTTTTGCATATCAATGATGATGGGAAGCACAAGTCCATTGATATTTATAGAGTTGATTTGGTATAGATTCATGGGGTGTTTTGCATATGCCTGGATGAATGGTTAGAAGGGACTGATGGGAACTTCTTTCTATCTTAAGTACGTCTTTTGTTTCCAAACTGCTGTAATAGGATAGTTACTGGGTTAGTAAAGGCACTAGTGAAGATTAATGAGAAAGGCCAGGCAACCAACTTCAATGTATTGTTTGGGCAGATGCCCGGGCGACTTATGATGGCACTCATAAAATCAATGCGAGGACCATCGATAACTTAGGGGTGGTCTAACTCGTGGGGCCAGGTACCCCCCTACCTAATTCCAGCACTGGGCTACCTTCCACCACCCACTGGCCACTGCGCTAGCCCTCTACACCACGGTCGCGTCGGCGCGTCCCTTCCACTTACCTTCACTTCACACTTAACTTCAACGACAACTGTGCTACTGCCAAGAGCTTCCTTGGGGGGATCTGGTGCGGGAGGCTACTCGAAGAGGCTTATAGCTCCTTTTTATTGCAAACACTGACTCGTTCGCACACACAAACAGCCTTTGAGGCGCTTGGCGTCGAGTCTTGATGCAGCCAGCCTCGACCCCAACTCACATCTACCTTCACTTCCAACACTCATTTAATACCCTTTACACCTGAACCCTTCAACCACTTGGCTCTCCGAGCCGATGCTGGAAGACAGCTCCAACCAGCCCAACATGGCCTCGCAAGAGGATCCCGCAGCCAACAAGATGAAGCGCACAAGCTTCTCACCTTGGAGCTCTGGTATCATGGGCAGTCGGCCCGGCACCGTGCAGAAAAGCCACACCCAGGGCTCAGAACCACCGCGGATTGTGAGCGACATCCTGGAGGGCGCTGCTGTAAAGACCTCTGCGGTTGGGGGGTTGGCCAACAATGCCAAGATTCAAGCACTGCAGAGACAATGGGAACAGAATAATGTTCAGGCTCAAGGTGAGATGGTCTGCACTTCATCTCAACTGATCACGAATTGACTGGTTGAAACATCGGATGTTTGCTGATGCGAACCAATAGAACAGTCCATTCAGCGGCCCCCTTCTACAGGGCCTTCTCGGCCATCTTCTACAGGGCCACCTGCAGTGCCCTCACTCAGGCCTCCCCCGCGTAAAAGGGATTCACCAGCCTCTGACACTCCTGCGGTCAAGAAACAAGCTCTGGGCGACAGACGTCCTTCTCCTAGCAGCGCGTCAGATGGGGGAGCTCAAATGGTTGATAACCAGACCCGTGTCAACGCTCGTCGCTTTACGGAAGCAGAGGTAGCAAGGCAAATGTCAGAGCTCACGGGCGCGTCTGTCAAGAAGAGCGCCATGCCTCCCGCCCCGGCCTTGACAGCTACGGCTGGAGCGCCGAGAGCTCCAGCCAGACACTTTCCCACCGGAGGAGAATTACTGAAGAAGATCATGGATGCCCAGGCAGCTTCCAGTCCTTCTCCAGTGCCTCGGGCAGAGGCTTTGACGCAGCCCTCTCCGGTACCCTCACCAGCTCCCGGAGATAGGATCGTCGCGATTACCATGGCTGAGCAAAACCGGGCCTACGTCAATTATCTCTGTATGTCTCCCTAGAAGCATCACAAGGCATGAACTGACACGTCTAGGCCCTGACGGCACGATGGTCTCTGGCCGTGGTGCCCTGATTCCGTCCAACTACAAGTTGTACGACAACAACGAGTATCCTTTTGTCTGTCCTGTGCGGGACTGCCGTCGCCTCTTTGCTGGGCTTAAGGGTCTTGGCGGACACTTTGGAGCTAGCCACTGCTCAACCACCTTCAACGACAACGGTGATGGAACGCTCACCAAGGTTAGTAACTATGTCAAGCACGGGGGCGGCGGCTCTCCTGGTATCGTCATCTCGAAGCACCCACTGCCATCGAATGCTCCGCCGCCGTCGGAAGCAGGTCTGCCATATGTCTCTGCAGCTCAGAAACGGGCCTCGGGTGTTGGACTTCCAGAAGCGCCTGAGAGAAAGCCTTCTACCAGACTGAGCGACGCAGTACAGAAGCAAGTGCTACCTGTGCTCACTTGGGACGTCAAGGAATATCTTCATCAGTTTTTAAGTCCAGCGCAGAAGCATCATTCACGAGAGGATGTTACCGCAATGTTGAGCCTTCCACGCAGACGATCCCTTCCTGACACCTGGATTCAGAATCACCGTGGGGGCGATGTGGACATCAACCACTATGCATGCGCTTTAGCCTACCTCACAGGAAAGGAAGTAACGGGACCAGGAGAATGCGTGGCCAATACTCGATCTAGTTCACGACCATCGGCGCGACTCTCTCACCCGTGCATCGCTTTGTGGCCTGGCTTGTCGGCGTCAGCCAAACAGGCCTTCTTTGGTGCGGAAACTTGTGTAGGATGCAGGTACTGGTGTCATCTTCAGCGCCAGCGGAACTGTTGTGACTGGGGACCTGAGTCTAGGTCTGGACGGGGATCGAGCGGGTCGGCAAGATCGGCTTCTGGATCCGAGGAGGCTTCCACCAGACCTGATGCCATGGAGGTTGACCAGGACTATCAACCTGAGAAAGTCAGCCAATCTAGGGTGATGACCGAGACAGCTCCGGAGCCGAGACAAGCCAAGAGGGTTCAGTCTCGAGCTGCCTCAACCGGACTCATGATGAGAGAGCAGCCTATGGCCGGTGTCGTAGGTGGCCCAGGACAGATGGGAGGCGTTGAGCTGGAGATGGAGGACTGGGAGGTTGCGCCAGGAAGAGTGAGGGACGAATCATCCGAGAGCAAGTCGGCCTTTTCTCTATCTACTCAAAGCGCTAACATGAGTGCAGACATTGCGTTCTCCAATTCGTACCTGACTAGCGGACAACCTATCACCGTTTCTGAGGACATCAGCTTCAACGTGCTTGTCATCAAGCCCGGCAGCGCCAGCCACTGGAGCGTGGAAGACGATAAGCTGCGAACCTGCTCAGTGGCGGCAGGCAAGGTCCGGGTGACGATGGGCGAGAAGACGTTTCAGCTGGGACCCAACGGCATGTTTGTTGTTCGTCCTGGGCAGGCGTGCAAGGTCGAGAACCGGCTCTACGTGGATTCCGTTATCCATTGCACAACCGTTGACAACTTCTCGCTCCAGTAGAGGGAGAACTGGGATATGGGATTAGAAGCGACGGTGTACGAGAGGCTTGGGTTTTCGGGATGGGATACAGGCTAGGCATTGCCTGGGAGTTTGGGCAACAATAGGGTCCATTATCATTTACGTTTTGGGCATTTTCAAGACTTGCTGAGAGCAGGGGAGTCGGGACATTAAGCGGCATCTGGTTTCTTGGTAAACAGCATGGGCAATAATAACAGTGTAACATACAGGAAAGTTTTAGGGCATTAACTCGCTTTTTACCGCGGATCGCGAACAGAGTTGATGATATTAGGCAGACGTGGAGGAGGTGGTGGTGGTGGGTGATGTTCATGTGCCAGAGTCACGATGAGGTTCTGTCTCAGATATTAGCTCACGCACTAACAGGGGCAGCAAGTCAGCCACGGACAATAACTCGAGCCCCATCAGCATTTCAAGGAGACATCGCTCATTTTCTATTTTCAAGTATGGGGCTCTTGTCACGGGGGAGAGGCGGAGTCGGCAAGGTGCAGGCAGGAAGTGAAGCTCGTGAGGGTGGTTGTGGTGGGCTAGGTGATTTGACTTGCACATGATGATGCTTTTAGCTGACGACCCATGAAAGCATACGAATTATTTTTTATTATTTTTTTCGTGGAACAAACGTTTGAGATTTCATCCTTTCTCAAACAAAGAAAGACTGAGCGGCGTTTTCCATGTCTCAAGTCAACCCACGAATATCAATCCCCAGAGAGCAGCGGCAGGAGAATTACAGGGCCATGGCTTCAGGTGGTTTGCAGGCGTCGCCTGAGCTGAGCAACGATAGGGACTCTGTCAGCGTTAATCCAGGGAGTCCGCCGAGCCCGCTTCCGCCGCTGGATGAGTATACTCTTGGGGGGAAGAAGGAGAGTAGTGATGAGACGGCTGTGGAGGCTGACGCAGAGGTGAAGGAGGATAAGGTCCAAGAGGAGCAGGAGCAGGAAGAGAAGCCAGAGGAGAAGAAAGAAGGGAAGCTCCCTTTACTTCCGAAGCCTGAGAGAGGGAAATTCATCTTGGATCCTGAAGGAGAACTCACTCATGATCAAACAACCGTCGACATCGTCACCGTTCCTTGTCCCGGCGGTGATCCCCTCCGAACATGGAACCGCGACGGTCTAATGGGTCGCTACTTCGGCGCCCTCTCCATGCGCGACGCTGAAGGCTCAACAAATCCCGAGCAAGACCGTCCAGCACCATCATGGGTTCGCCAAGGAATTCGAAGAGAAGCCGACCGTGCGAGGATACTCTTATATGAGCATCCGCCTGCGGAGGAGGGCGCTACGTTGAGTTCGCTGGCTGATGCGTTGTTGGACGAGTTGGAGAGGTTGAGGACGAGGGAGGATCAGAATAGACCTGTTGTTTTTGTGGGACATAGTATTGGGGGGATTATTGTCAAGATGGTTTTGGTCAAGGCGAGTAAGGATGTCAAGTTTGAGGGTATCTTTCGACAATGCTACGGCGTTGCATTCTTGGGTAAGTCTCTTTTGAAAAGGGGTTGTACCCATCATCTCAGTCATTTGATAAGGTCTAACAGCGTACAGGAACTCCTCATCAAGGATCAAGCTACTTTGCCATGCCCAGCCTATCATCCAGCATTCAAACTCTCCTTCAACTTTCTTCTCCACTACCAACTTCAGTCACCGATGAGCTTCGCGTTGGAAACAGCTTGCTTATACGTCTTGACGATGATTTCAAGTGTATTTCCCACGACTTTCGCATCTGGACGCTTTACGAGACTATCGACTCGAGGCTCTCGGGCAGCGGGTCGGGAGATGTTTACTTTACGGCACCCTTGACGTCCATCAAATCAGCTATCCTCGGCATGCGGCAGGAAACGATTCTGCCTCTGCAGAGCGACCATGCCAACATTGCCTCTTTTGGTAGGCATAATGTTCACACGTTGCGTTTGTTCTTGAAGCAGCTGTCAGCTCTTATTGAGCGTGCTGACGAGTACTCGAGTGAGGATGGTCATTGGGCGCTGGACCTGGAGCAAAAGGTGAATATTGAAGTACATGGATTCTTTGAAGATCCCGTTGGGCCGTTGGAGGTGGCGACAATCAGAGCTTGGTCAACAAGACTCCCCCTGAGGGAATTTCTCAAAAAGGGACCTGAAGAGTGTTTGGCTGATCGTCTGAATGAAGTCGAGAGTGTAGAAGAGGGGAGGTTTCTCAGAGCAAGGGGGAGGACATCACTTATACCGGACACCCAAAGGAGGGAGAGCAACAATGTCGTTTCTGGCGAGGCAGCCAGGAATCCCTTGGGGATCAACAACCAAGAAGGGGCATATCAAATGTCTCCCCCAGCTTCGCCTATCATACGACCAGTTGACGCTGATCCAAGGCCACGAACAGAGTCAGCTCCTCAACGACTCCCAGGAGGTCCACTTACACCTCCTTCACGAGCAACGTCACCGCCAACGCATTATTCAACCCCAATGCGTCGTCCTTCACCTTTGATCCGCGCAAACTTTGACCAAGACCTTGCCGTGGATCGTCTCTCACCTCCTCCACGTGGAAGAATGGGTCGATCTCTGAGTCGATCTCTCAGCATGGGAAGTCAAGTTTCTCAATACGAGTATCGCGACTTTCCACCCTTTTCACAACGCAGTCGAAGTACAATCGAACCCAACTTTAGCGAAGACGATGACGGAGAACTTGAAGCATCACCACGGCTTCCAGAAGCTGTCATTGCTATTCGCAAAGTTGCAAAGAATGGAGAAAGAAGAGCAAGCGAGACGGTGGTCGTAGATGAAGTGCCGGTTGCGTTTACAAAGCCAGAGGTTGATGCTAGAAAGTTTGTGTGGATTCACTTGGCGTATAATAACCCCAGTTGGGTTACGGTAAGACATATATGAGTTTTTTTGTTTGTTAGATTGTTGCTGATTCTTTGGGATAGAAAGTTTTTGAGACACTGCAGGTTTCTTACAATCGTAGCTTTACCCCTTTGTTTAGCTCTGACTTTTGGGCGACGAGACATACTCGTGGACGACATTCACAGCATTATGCTTATTTTGCGAAGCCGGGATGCTATTTCTCTGCTCCGCGTCACAGTACGTATCCCAGAAATTACATGTCTTTGAGTTATAGTTATCTAACAGTGGCAGTGTCTCCTCGAGGTCGCTCCTCCAAGGGATCATCATCATTGTCACCAAAGCCTGACGGAGGCATCTACACATGTCTCTTTCTACCATATCTGCATTTCGACAGTTACAAGAGGCTCATCCGTCGACGTGAACTCATCCTCGAACGTCTAAGCCACGGAAGAGCCCGTCCAGTTCCTGAATCCGTCGCCAAGTCAGACTCCCTCGAGACACAGGTGATTTGGGAATTCCTAGGCCACGACCCGCCGCTCAACACACGAAGAACGCTGGACCAGTATGGATACCCGTCACTTCGAGATACGAGGTCGAGAGACGATGATCAGATGTTGTACAAGCTGACAAAGGAGCGGACTTGTCTTGCTGGCTTGGGACCTGGACTTCAGGGGCAAGTGTCGGATAGTAGTGTTGGTAGTGGTAGTCGGAAGTCCAAGGCGAGCAGTCAAGATGGAGAGAATGAGGAGGATCAGGAGGATGTGATTCTTAATGGGAATGTGCTCATGGTGGATCAGCTTTGGCTGTGGGCTATTGATTCTCGTAAGTAAATGTTTTTTTTTTTAACTGATGAGGCAGAGACTAACGAATAAGATACTTTGCTTTCATTCTTCCCAAAGAGAGAAGGCGATGCTATCGAAGGGCCTTTATATCAACAGGCTGATCTCAGGGACAGCATCTTTAACGAGGTCAACGTGGATCTCACGAGGCAATGCGAGAATGCCCTGGATCTCGCTGCTTTGGCTGTCTTGCACGCAGTCACTGTGTTGCTTGATAGATCATCGCATCCTGATCTGGAAGTATTCCGCATTTTCGAAGAGGCTATCAGTGTCCTAGTGAGTAAATGCATAACACTTGCCCGAACTATGCTGACTGCTGGCTAGACTGAAAAACTCACATCATCACTCAAAACCTTTCGAGCTGAAGGCTTCAGAGACAAAGCCGTCGCCTACGAACCAGTAGAGAACAAAGCCCGATCAATCAGAGCCCGACACAAAGCAGAAGGACGAAGAGCAGAAGAAGAAAACCGCGACAACACATCCGCCCTCCTAGAACTCCGAGACATAGAAGATGAACTCCTCATCCTCCTCCACCTCTTTGAGCGACAATCCAAAGTGGTAAGCTCCATGCTCTCAACATTCACCCGACCCGAGATCCGCGAACGTACAACAAACGGGAGAGTGTTTCTCAGTGAAGCACTAAAGAGGTTGTCCGAGTATGCGCATCAAGCCCAGGAGATGATCCAGAGGGTGCGGAATACGAGGAATGATTATGATAAGCTGCTTCAGATGGTGCAGCGTCAGGCGCAGGTTGATGAGGTGCGGCTTAGTAGGTTGCATGCTGATCTTGCGAGTGCTCAGAGTCGGAGTGTCATGATTTTTACCACTTTTACTGTCATTTTCTTGCCCTTGACTTTCTTTACTGGCTTGTTTGGTATGAATACGCAGGAATGGGGTGGAGAGAATAATCTCCCGCTCAAGACCATCGGGGCTATATCACTTCCGTCAAGTTTGGCTCTTATTGCAATCTCTCTCATAGCAGCTTGGAGCACCAACGCCCGACGACTCATCAAATGGATGATCCGCGCTACCTTGAGACTATGGACCAAGTTTGGAAGTCCAGCTGTAAGAGCAGCAGTGAATCTCATCCCACAGAAGGGAAGAGGAACACAGGGGCAGAGTCAGGATAAGGAGTCTCGGGGGAGGAGAACGGGGTTGGGAGAGGAAATGAGTGACTTTTGGGAGAGGCATAGATTAGAGAGGGAGAGGGGATACACGGTGCCGGATAAGAATAGGAGGGTGGTTAAGGAGGGTAAGACGAAGTAGGGTATAGTGTTTGATAGATGATGGAGCAAGAATACACGACTGGAATTGAGATATTCTAATTGGTCTTTTTCCTTAAATGTCAATATTGACATGACTTATTAAAACCCCTGATCTCATATAAATCATCGTAAGCTTCTGGTACTCCGATCATGTCCTGCATACCGCCAAAAGCAAACCTCTAGAACAGGTGAATACCAACAAAGCAAATACTTGAAAAAAATCACGCTACATCTGATATTAAAGTGAGATGCCGCAATCTCAGAATATCCATCGAGCTCATCAAAGGATGGCGTGTTTTTTTTACTTGAGGGGCGAAAAATGTCTTGCTCATCGGATAACTTGCTTTTTACATACACCCAGGTTTACAGACGATGAAATAAATGCCGAGTTAATCGGCATTCCTCGGGTCCGTGGATCTCGTGGCGTCCGAGCTGAAGCCTGAGATGTATCCATCCTCTTAGGTATGACCTTGTGGGACTTGGTGTGACGAATGTACAACGAGGTGCCTTGTCATTTGTCGTGGCTGGTCAATTGACATATCCATGTAGATTCTTCTTTCTGCGATGCCACCTCATCGAAGCCTCTCCAACTTTTCTAACCCCCGTAACAAGGATCTCCCCGTCTTCAACACTAGAGATGCACGTCATGGTTATTCGGGAGCTAGGAAGTTTTGAATCTTTCGCGCTTCAGCTTTGACGAATAATGAGACGACGCAGAGACACACTCTGTGGGGAAGAATGCATGCCCGGGCATTCCCGCTTCGTATGTTATGCCCCCCTGCTTCATGTCTCTCAGCGGCAGCCTCCGCTTGCTTGTCCCTGAACAATCAGGGATCTAGGCTGTTGTGCGAGCAGAGACATGCATCGCCTTGGAGCTGAGGGCGGCAACTTGCAGCAAGAGGCCGTGAGCTGTGAAAGAAAAGAAAAGAGAGAGGTATATATGCCGCAGAATTCGTATCTAAACCTTTCTTCCATCTTCTCTTCTTCTTGTTTCGGTAGCTGGGAGTTATCTTGATCCCTTCTCTAACCTTCAACTGGACACTGCATTTTCCTTGACTCTTTTGATTTACAAGTCTCGTTTATTTTTCATAACTAGTAACAATGGAAGACGCACCTGATTCCCCTCGTTATGCCATGGGCACAATGGCTTCGAACCGCCGTACAAGTCCCATCCGCAAGCCCCAACCCGAACGCCCCGGGACCCCGACCCGTCGTCCGACGACACCTACCCTCGGCCGCCGTCCCACGACTCCGACTCTCGGACGCCGGGGCTCCAATGCTTCTCTGCGTAGGCAGGGTTCTAACGCTACGCTCAACCGACCCGTGACGCCTACTGCCCCCGAGTCTCCCGAGGCTCCTGCTGGAGATCCTGTCAAGGCTGTTGTTATTCAGGATGGACCTGTTACTCCGGCGCCTGGTAGCCCCGAGACTCCGGCCCGTATCCTCCCTGCCATCCCCGAGAGTCCGCTCGTGATGCCATCACCTCGGTCCCGACAAGTTTCCCGAGTCGGTGGTCCAACTCCCCGGTCTCGTCAAGTCTCGAGGACCGACATCCCGGCTCCTCGCTCCCGACAAGTCTCGCAGACCCTCGAGGCCCCTACTATTGAAGCCACGCCCGAGGTCGCAAATGCACCTGCCGTCGAGGCTACCCCCAAGGTTGAGGCTACTCCTGAAGTTGAGGCCACTCCAGAGGTTGCCAATGCTCCTCTTGTCCGAGCTACTCCAGCTGTTGTCAACGCTCCCAAAGTTCGATCGACTCCTGCAGTTGCAAAGGTTCCCAAAGTGCGCTCCTCCCCGAACCTTGCTCTTATCCCCTCGGTCGCCAAGACCCCCAAGGCCGCTCGTGTCCCAGCTATTGCGTCTGCGCCTACTGTTCGTTCCCAGCCGAAAACCGCTCCTCTGCCTACCATCCAGCCAACCCCTGTGGTCCGACCTCAACCTGCTGTCCTACCAGCCCCCGAAGTTGCCGCTCAGCCCGAGATTGCACCCCAGCCGGTCGTGAACTCGGCCCCGATCGTGGCCCGAAGTCCCGAAGTCGCCGCAGCTCCGTCTGCGGGTCCGATCCCGTCTCCGGCTTCCCGTCCTGAAGCCGCCGCTCTTCCTATCATCACATTGGCCCCTATCGTTGTCAAGGCTTTGGTCGCTGCTCTCGCTCCGACCGTCGCAGAGGCGCCCAAGTCTGCCCCTGTTCCTTTAGCTGGTCGTCTGCCCTCGACTCGCAGCGCTCCCAAGCCCATCCTCGCTTCTGGCTCTGGAAGGGCTCCCAAGTCTCTCGCTCCTCCTCCCACTCGCTACCTGATTACCGCTTAAGCAGTCAAGTAGTGTAGCATTTAGGGGGTTGTGGTTGGTGATTGTCATGCTTGAGAGTGCCTGTGAAAGGGTATCCCGAAGCTAGGCCGTCAACATTGAAACCAATGGCAAAGTGTAAAACTTTGTTTGTCCAAAATTGGGTTTGCTTGTTATGATTTATGATTTTTTTTGCAATAGTTAGCCGTGTCCAGTTGTTAAACTATGTCTTTTCTTCAAAAATTACAATCCGCCTCATTAGCTGTAGTCGTGACTGTACTGAGAAGTTGATCCCTTGTATCACATAACGGTTCTCTCTCAGAGACTCACCAGTTTAAAGGCCTATGTTCTGGTAGCTCGTAGTTGGGAAGAATGTTAAAACTCGTGCGAAACAAGCGAGTTGCCAATGTCACCGCAACGGGCGTTTATCGTGAACCAGTCGGAAGCTCATGGCCAATTTCTAGACCAGGTAGCCTAAAAGACAAGGAAGACAGCTCCTGCAGCAGCTGGACCTTGCCGGTGGCGGAGAAGCAGGAGACATGCACGTCGGGGGCTGATCTGATCTCAACCTCCCGCTTTGACATGAGATTCCGCTCGTGCGCTATAGGTTGGCATGGTTTTCTTCTATATCAGCCAGGTTATGACCCTGTCACCAACATGACATGAAACATGTCTTAACATGAGTCGATTGACGAGCCAGTGGAACTATTGATGTTGGATACCATGTTCCATCGGCGTCAAAGACCTGTATCAGGAAGACTGGGCGCTTCATAGCCCTTGCTCGCTACCCTGGTGTGATATGTACGTGTATTAACTGCGTCTATCAGCCCAGGATGATGGAAAGAGAGGCCACGATCAAGCATTGGAAACACTGACGGAACCCGTGCTGGTTGCTTAGCGATAGTGCGCACCCTATAGCTTGGACAATAACGACACTGGTGTATCTTCACCATCTTTGGCTAATACAGGCGAACCTGCTTGTTGATTACATATCTGCCGAGAAGGCGTAATGACATGTCTCCGTTCTGGCTTAGGGTCATCTCGTAAACAGTCGGCTTCGAGTAATACAGTTCCGGAAACTGTCTGGTCTGGAGTTATCTCGTGAGGCAAGTCAACTTGGGCGTCCACTTGGCATTCTTTGTATCGGTTAATTGAACGCAGTATTGCTCTTCCAGCTTGCGCAGAAACTCTCCTAGTGAGATTGCACTGTTACTCGGGCACATACTTACGCCTCTTTAACATGGTTGAATGAGAGCATGCCATGGTCTAGATGCTCTTTATGCAGCTACCTCTCTTGTGCAAACTTCTGGGCTCTTGGCAACTAGCCACTAACCATTTGCCTAAATTCATAGTCGCTCAAGAGACAAGTCACTTGACTCGTGTCGCCATAATCCTCAAGTTGATGCCATGAAGATCTACACCGGACATCCCACCCGGAAAAGTCGGGGCCGGCCCGACCCCGAACATGACCACCAAAACAATAGGTTCGCCATTAACAGCCAAGACATTTGTCACTCTTTTTTGAACAGAGGGATTCATTACAACCTCATAGGCTTATATGACTGGCAGACTGAACGACTTAGCCCTCCACCCTCTTCTCCGCCTTGAACTTGCTGGCGTCACTAGCACTCCTCACAAACGGCTCCAGTGGAAACACCGTCTTTTCCTCTTCGATTCCTTCGTAGACGTTATCCCATCTGCGGCGGAGAGCTTCTGGGGTCTTCCATGCGAACTCGGGGTCTCGGAGCCATAGACGGACAAGATGTCGCCTGGGTCTGGTAAGCCTGTGGGTTCACACATTCCGGAGAAAAAAGATTCACTTACTGCTTCTGGGGGGAATCCTTGAATCCTCCACGAGCGTGGAAAATGCTCAAATTGTTAACATATTGAATATCACCCCTAACTCATGTAAGCTTTGTACCAAAATGTAAAGGAACGTCTTCTTCTCACTTGTGAAAGTCTAGCGAAACTGCATGCTTCTCAGCCAGGAAATGAAGAGCATCCAGTGCCTCAGCCTGAGCTTCAGTGATGGGTGGAATATCAGAAGCTCGAGGGAGACTCCAGTAACCTGTGTATCGACGACGAGCGTACTGGATTATCAGACGCTCAGGGTCTTGCTCTGTCGCGGGCTGGTGGTACAGAAGCGGACGCAGCTCGAACCGCTTTCCAACCTTGCCGAACCTAGACTCTCGGTCATTATCTGCTCTCTTGAGTAGTCACTAGTGGAGAACTTACTCCTCGGATACCCATTGCTCAGTCAATGTGTGGATGAGATCAGGTCTCGTCTTGGCAAGCTGGTTATAAACATTCCAGCTACTAGACAAATAACTCTGACCCCCCTCCTCAGCCTCACCAAGAGCAAACAACGCAATCACATCACCAGAATCAGTATGAAACACCTGCTTCTCAGTCGTGTAAGCAGGAGCACCGATCCTGTGAGCATCAACCTCTCGGGTAATGTCCTTGATGTGAGCGACTGCCACGTCTGCCCGCTTTCCTTCGTACTGGTGGTCTTGACGGCCGCGGATGGGGGCGATGTGGGATGAGATTCCGGCGTAGACTATGATGTTTTCTTCGCGGGTGTATTTGTCTACTGGGACGCCTCGGACTACCTTGAATCCGTGGCCTTGATGGATTTCCTTGGAGATGGCACGAAGCTTGTCGTGCAGCTTTGGTAGGACAAATGTCTTTTGGCTGATGTATCCAAGAGGAAGGTTAAGAGCTAGAGATCCAACTCAGCATTAACACTCTCAAACTCTCAAGTCAACTCACATCGATAGTTCTTGACAGCTTCATCAATCTCCTCAATATCAGCTTCCGTCAGGTGGTAGTTCCAGTCATACTTGGCAGCCAAGTCCTTGCCATCCCACACAAGGTCCGAGACGAGCTCCTTGGGAAAGCCCTCAGGCAAAGACGTCTCAAACTTTTCAGTCTCTTGACGTCTCTTGACTCGAGCGAGATACTTGTCAAGGTTGGGGGTGTATCCAATGTCCGGCTGGCCTGGGGGGCCGGTGGTTAGGGGAGCTTGAACTGCTGCTGCCATGTTGAAGAGTGATGGATCTGTGTGGTTAGTCTTGACTGTTACAGATCAACCAACAGACAGTAAGGGATGACCTCTATTTGAAGTCAGCGATATACTCCTATTTCGGGCAGGTCCCTTGATATGTCATCTTAGCTACATGTGACCCCGCGTCGTATTCCTTCTTGGAAGCTATCCAACGGCTTAACACGGAAGCTATCCCACATCTCAACACACATAGTTAATGTCGTCATCTGCGGTCCTCATTCTGCCATGAACGTTATACCCGTAGTAACACCATCAAAGGATGCAGTGGCGTCATCGCCTTCGAATCAAGACTGCATTATCTGAAATGCATACCACCGTAAAGTGTCACTCAGGGTCCTTTATCGGCGGTTCCCCGATCAAGATAGCCCGTGTCGGGATGATCTCGGTAGATGGGTCGGCGTATTGAGTACCGAGATGTCTGGATATGATCTCCGCGGAGTGTTATTCCCAGAATCTGGGGCATGTAGGGCTGTCTAGCGCCCCAATCAGTGTGTTATTGTATGCAATTCTGTTGAAACACGGCCCTAACTTGCTGTTCGGACGGATACATGCTTCCTACATGTACTTGACCAAGTCATGCTTCTCCCACTCTAACCCGTCTATACTTGTTGTGGTAAGTTACCTGGATATAGGCTGTAAAAGAGCCAAGCATTCAACACTAAGAGTTGGCATAGCAAAGTCTTGATCGATGCTTTAAATTTGGATCAGGAGGTACTTAAACTTGCAGTGGGTATTTGGGGTTGCTGTATGTCATCATGTCTTTATATCTTGGTCCGCTAGCAACTTTGGTGATCCCATTATCATCCTACCCATGAGCTACATTTGAACGCCCAGAAACCAATTCTATTTCCATAAACACGCACGCTATATATCATTTTCCTCTAGCCAACGACTACTCCGCAGTCTGAGTCTGAACTCGAGCTCGAGCCTCATCTTCCTGATGTGTCCGCCATCCTCCCACCATCATCGATACCCAAAGGATATTCCACCGAGGTCCATCCCCAAAACACACAAAGCTCTGTACCAGAGCTTCAACTAAGGGCGTATACTTGGCCAGCGCAGCACTTGTCCCCCGACCTTCAATTAGAGCTTGTAACTCGACGACTTCTTCGGGTTCTAGGTGGCGCTTTACAAACTCCTCTACTTCACGGGGAGTCTTCCACCACTCCATCGTCTCTCCCCTCTCTGCATAGTCCCGCTCAATCTTCTTGGATAAATCCGGGACGATCTGGTCCCATTGTGCCTGAGTCGCGGTAGGTGGAAGATGGGTGTATCCCTTTTGGTGATACTCTAACCTTGCGAGCGCCAGTGACGCCAAAAAATCATGATCGCGGAGATGCTTGGAGTGGTTGAATAACCGGTCAAGGTTCGACTCGGTGCGCGCCACCTTTCCCATCAAAGCCAGCTGTTTCGCCTGCCAGAGAGAAACCGTGTTTTTCGTGCAGGCCCAGTACAACGCCCCTGCAAAGGTGAAGAGGTTATCCCCGAGATACTGCGCCGCATCCATAGGAGCCTCGTAGATGCGCACCAAACGGTCCGTGTCAAGCCATACTTGCTGCGGCAGCCCCAAGGCTTGCACGTTCAGGTGATTTCCACTACCTGCGACGCTGAAAAAGGCCGGTTGAGCACTAAACCTGAATCTTGTTGATACCGGCCTTGGAGGGGAGACGGTTCGTTGTGATGGAGATGGCACTCGGGTTAGAGCGCTGCTGTTATCATCTTCTTCTTCTATTCCCGCGATTTCTCTCGCCTCTGCCAACGCAGCTTGGAGTTCTCTATCATGGCGTGCGCGCTGCGAAGCTACCCGATCAATCTTCTTGAGGGCATTCCGAAGTTTCCGATTCTCATCCTTGAGACTGGAAAACTTGGAAGCATGTCGCTTGCGATATTCTCGTTGAGCGATCCTACTCCTCTCTCGCTTGGGCTATTATATAGAAATCCGTCAGTTACAAAGGCCAAGCATCAAAGTCGACTTCAACGTTGTCCAACAGGCGGGATTGGTAATCGCAAGTAAAAGGCCCACTCACGTCTGGGGTATCTCTGCTGCTGTTCGACGGAGACATTTGCGGCAGTAGGCACAATATCGGGGGGGGGGGGAAGAACCAGGCTGTTATTTCCAGGGCAATTGGTTCGTTTGATTCAAAAGATGAGGAGTCAAGTTGGGAGTGTCGTGGTTGAGGAATAACGTTATGTGGTGGTCTGGGATAACGTTATGTGCATTAATAATCGGGCGGGAGCACTAACAACACCAAGGTTTGGGTCGTGAACCACGGAGATAAGATGGAATTATGATAACATTCAACTTCAATAACGTTGATCATAGGGAACTTGATCCTGCGATAACGTTGAAATGGAGATATTTCGGCCTCAATTAACGTTACTTAACCAGAAGGATTCGATTGACATGGACAGGTTATATCCAAGAATAGATCCTGATAGCCTCATAACAATGATACAAATAGGACCAGGAGAATGAATGAAGGACACAGTAATCAAGACACAATCAGCATCAATTCAACATCTTGTCAAGATTCGAACTCATCGCAGCAAACATGGCCCCCATTCCCATCAAAACCGTCCACAACACCACCTACCCAACCATCTCCCCAACTCGCCCTGAGCTATCCACCAAAGGCAAGAATGCCCTAATCACCGGAGGCGGTTCTGGCATCGGCGCTGCAATCGCAAAGTCTTTTGCAAAGTCCAACATCAGCGACCTCGCCCTCCTCGGCCGCACAGAAAAGACACTCCTCGAGAACAAGGCCGAGATCGAGAGTCTCTACCCTGAGACTACTGTCTGGACGTACCGCGTCGACATTGTAGACCGCGAATCTACTCTTTCAGCTGTTCAGTCTTTTGCAAAGTCGACAAAGGGCAGCATCGACATTATTGTAGCCAACGCAGGCTACATGCCCAAGACGAACAGCATTGCTGATTCGGATCCCGACGACTGGTGGCTCGGCTTTGACATCTCAGTCCGCGGAAACTTCAACCTCCTCCAAGCCTTCACCCCTCTCGCCGCCCCCAACGCCTCCGTAATTCACGTCTCAACCGAGGCAATGTACATGCAGTACATGCAAGGTTTCTCAAGCTACCGCGCATCCAAGCTTGCCGCCTACAAGGTCTTTGAGTACTACGCCAAGGAGAACCCGGACAAGACTGTTATTCAGTTCCACCCAGGTCTCATTGCTGATACTGCCATGACCAAACCGATTGCAGGTTTCATTGATGCGTTTGGACTTGTTCCTGATGATGTAACTCTTGCTGGGGACTTTTCCGTCTGGGCGGCTAGCGAGGAGGCCAAGTTTTTGAGCGGTCGCTTCGTTTGGGCTGGTTGGGACGTTGATGAGCTCAAGGGGCTCAAGGATGAGTTGGAAAAGGATGATAGAAAGTTCACGATCGGACTGTTGTCATAAGCACTTTGTACATTCTTGCATGTCAGACATGACGGGCGCAAAGGCATAGATAGAAGTACTCATTAACTTGCATTAGAGTTAAACTTACATATAGACATGTGCATTAAAGAATGGCTTCCACCTCAGTATATCCTCGCAACACCCCAATTCTCATTCCTTCCCCAATATGTGGCCGTGTAACACTTCAGGCAATCGAGTCTCTGCAGCGCCAAAGCCGTACCTTGGGCAATAGGGCAGTTTTGAGGCCCCCTATTATTCCGTTATTTTAGAAAGTATCTATAAGTCTCTTTGTCTTTCTTGTCACATAAAGCAGCCCCGTTCACACATAGTCACACAGTATCGCCCTGGTGATAACTACAACTCCTTTAAGATACCCTACACCATTAAACAAAGGATCCAGTCGAAGACGGGGGGTTACGTATCAGCTAATTAAGTCCCGTTCTTTTTACTCATAGAAATTCTGGCATTTCATTTAGGTATATGGATGGAAACATGGGCATTGGTTGGGTAAGACCGGTCTCTATTCAATGCCGAGTCTACCAGACCCCATCTAAATACGCTTGAGCTCCTTTATGAGTCCTTGAATACCGTCTAACATCTATCAAAAATAAAGTGATTTCCTCCTTTGCCCTCTCAATACAAGCTGCATCTCGATGAAGCCTGGAGAAGGGGCGTTTATCCTCTATCCGTTGAATCCTTCATTCGTGTCCGACCAACTAACGCCATACTCCAGTGTTGTGTTTGTTCTTTTGGGCGTGATAAACCAACAATCCATATCAATCCTTCTTGGTGTATGCTCGAGCTTCTCATCCATTCTTGTCTATTTCATGGCCGACTGTGAAGAATATGGCGAGTTGTTCATCGCATGCGTAGGCAGTGCCGTCCCACGAACAACACCAGTGCTCTTAAAGTACTTGTGATCCTTCCAGCAGATGACAGCCGCCCAGAAAGATGTCGCCCTAAAAGATCCAAACGTCAGCTTCCTCTCCGTTGTTTTGTGTTGGGCATGGAGACATACATGAGCAAGAAGCCATTAAGAGCGACGAACCACGCAAAAGCGCAGCTTGCACCCTGGCAAAACGCCGAGATCCCCATAAACGTTAGGATGACAACGACGAACCAGAATACGATCTCCATGGTGTTGAGGATCGCATATGCTTTGAGGCTCCTCCACTTTCTAAACCGGTCGACCTTGTCGGTGAGCAACTGGTAGATGAGGAAAACGATACTCTTGGCGGCCTGTTATTCGAAATATGTTTAGTATCGATGTATTTAATCGCATAAAGTGGGCTTCGTACCATCGTGATACCCAATGTGTCGGAGCGGGTTGTCGGCGTGCCCTTGGGTTTAGTTGCGACACGGGCACCAGTGAGGGCAATTACAGCAACAATGAGAACCGTCATCCCGATATGGACCCTCGTCTTCCAATGCGGATCGAACCAGTGGCTGTTGAAAAAGTCCTTGACTCTAGACATTTTGGAGTGGTCGTTGTCTGTTGTTTGTCCACTGGGTTGTCGCTGCTCGGGTCGTCAAGTCTGGAGGTTCCTGCGGGTTCTATTTGCCCGGCCGAAGGGATGAAAGGGAAGATCAGCTTGAAAAAACGGGCGTATTCTGGTCAGAAAGCTGTCTCTTCATCTCTGTTATTGAAAAGGCATCGCAGTCCTATATAAACCCCACGAGGCTCAACAAGCACATAAGCGTACTTCAGCCTCCCACGTATGAATGTGGATAACAGCCGCGAATCCTCCGCCGCCTGAGACCCTTTATTACGCGTCCATCTCCCGTGCATCATCCTATCGCATGAAATACGGCTTTCCGCCCTTTTACTCTGCTGTCATGGCGACTGTCAGTATACGCGTATAACGTATTTGATGGTCGCCCGTATTTAGAGACCCACTTTGGCACCTGTTGTAAGAGCGTTTAGATGGAATGCGGCGCTTGCGAGGTTTACGTGCAGGCTTGGTGAGTTGGTGATGTGAGGTGAAACATTCTCTATGAAACTCATAGAATCGTTTTCGTACTATTGTTTGTTTGACATATCCTAATCCGGCTATTAAACCGTTGAAAGAAAACTTGCCTTCTTGCGGCATCTTCACATTCATCAGCCACACTTCAACAAGCGACCCACCAATTTAGGAAATTTAAATGTGGCGCATCCCAGATTCAGCCACACTTCAATCCACTGCTCTCTCAGCCTCGCGCAGCTTCAAGAAAGCATCACACTTGGAAACCTCCCCAACATCAACATAATCACACCGATCGCAGGCTTCTCCCAGCGGCCTTTTCGAATACGTTTTATCCATCGCAAAGCTCCATAGTGGGCTTCATCCCCCGACGAACGCCATGGCCGAAACACCAAAGCTCCTCTGGAACCCGGAGAACGTCAAGGACGTAGCCGAGTCGGTCGGCATCAGCTCTCTCAACGATGAGGCCCTCAAGTGCTTGACTCAAGATGTCGAGTACCGTATTGGCCAGGTCATTGTCGAGTCTCTGCGCTTCATGCGCGCCGCTCGCAGAACTACTCTCACTGTCAACGACATCTCGCTCGCTCTCAGGGCTCTCGACGTGGAACCCCTCTACGGATACGACTCGACGCGTCCTCTGCGCTATGGAGAGGCTAGCCTCGGTCCAGGCCAACCGCTGTTCTACATTGAGGA
This sequence comes from Fusarium sp. NRRL 66088, assembly GCA_013186415.1. NCBI lineage: Eukaryota > Fungi > Ascomycota > Sordariomycetes > Hypocreales > Nectriaceae > Fusarium > Fusarium sp. NRRL 66088. The sequence goes on from JABCKD010000283.1 coordinate 86,169, forward strand.
TGAGGAGGTTGATTTTGAGAAGCTCATCAATGCGCCTCTACCCAAGGTCCCTCGCGACATGGGTTTCACCGGTGCGCATGTCTTGAAGCTTGTGTGAATCCTCATGCTAACCTTTCCCAGCACACTGGCTCGCCATCGAAGGTGTCCAGCCCTCTATCCCCCAAAACCCAACGACATCCGAATCCCGATCGCAAGAGCTCCTCCCCAAGGGTCCTGGAGCCAATCCCGCCCTCTCTGCACTCGCCGGCAACGATAACGTCGCAATGAAGCCTTCCGTCAAGCACATTGTCAGCAAGGAGCTCATCCTCTACTTTGACAAGATCCAAGCCGCGATTCTCGACGATAACCCCGACGAGGAGGTTGTGCGACTCCGGCAGGCTGCTCTCGGTTCCGTGAGGGACGATCCTGGCCTGCATCAGCTCATCCCATACTTTATCAACTTCATCATGGATCGTGTAACGCACCATCTGGACGACACTTTCACTCTGAAGCAGATGATGGAGTTGACAAACGCCCTTATCGAGAACAAGAGCCTTTTCCTTGATCCATACGCCAGCCCTCTTTCTGCGCCCGCTCTGACTTGTCTGATGGCTCGAAAACTTGGTGCCGATGAAGGAGTTGATGCCATCAAGGAACAGTACGATCTGCGACAACTGGCTGCATCGCTAGTTGGACAAATCGCTCGCAAATACTCAGCATCAAACACGCTACTCAGGACAAAGCTCACGAGAACATGTCTCAAGTACTTCCTCGATCCTACCAAGTCACCTGCCGTCCTCTACGGCGCCATCCACGGTCTTCTCGAGGCCGGCGGACCCGAAGCCATTCGAGTTCTGGTGTTGCGAAACCTCAAGACCTTTGACACTGCAATTCTGCAACCTCTCAAGGAAAAGGCCGAGGGCACTATGGACTACGAGATGCTCGTGCAAGGCATCGTGCAAGCCGTCGCATCCCTGTCGGAGCGGGGTGAGTCGAGCGTCAATGGTGTAAATGGCACAGCCAACTCGGAATCGGAGGTCTCGGAGCTGAAGGAGTTCATTGGAACAATCGTAGGAGAAAAGATTGCCTCATCCGGTAACAGGAAGCTGATCAGGGCGATTCTGGATGCTCGGTTCTTGGAGTAGGTACCTCTTATATGCATGACACAAATTATAGCAATGCGAAGGCGAATGGCGTTTTAGGCTTCGGGATACCTCACAAAAGGGCATGCATTTGGGTAAGAGGGTTGGTGTACATATAGTAAAAATTGATTTGCTCAAAATCAGGAATTGCCCTCCCGGGCTCATTCATACTTCTACACGAGTACTTGGTCTCCCATTTCCCGTACTCTCTCAATCCCCTCATGGCTTTGGTGTATTTCATCCACTGCTGTTGCTAGCCCAATCTATTTCTCCCTTCCTTCTTTTTCATATCTCTTACACGAAAGCAACCAGGCCAATGGCACCGAGGATGCTAGCAGCCCAGAGAATGTTGTCGGTCTTCTTGATAGTGGGCTTGGCGAAGCCCTTGCCCATGTCGTACAGGAGGTGCTTGAAGCCGTTGATCAAGTGGTAGACAAAGGGGAAGCCGAGGGCGAACTTGACGCCGCCCTTGACGACAAGAGGAAGACCACCGAAAGCGGCGGCGACGCTAGCGGTCTCGAGGTGAAGGCCGACGACGGGGGCGACGAGGTAGGCGCCCATGAAGGCGTACATGGTGGCAGAGAGGGTGCAGCCGGTGATTCGGTTCCAGGCAGAGCTACCGAACCAGGTCTGCTCCATCTTGTAGATGCCCAGATGGGGGGACACGGGACGGTTCAGGCGCTGGTTGGCGAGGAGCTGACGTCCCTCCTCCTGGGAGAGCTTGGTGCTGGCGACGGGACTGGGAGGCACGTGTCAGAGGTTTATCGCGATGGGGTATTGCTGGTGTTGAGCTTACCGGGAGGGAGTGGTCGAGATGCCGGCAGTCAGGGCAACCTTGGGCAGCGTCTGGGAGAAGAAGACGCTGCTAGGCTTAGCCGCACCTATAGACAATTGAGTCAGTCTACATGTTCCATGAGGCTATTCACTGTTTTTTCGCAGAACCCGGCATCGGGACTGACGTACCTCGGCGAAGGGCGGCGACGCCAACACGTTGAGCGAGCATCGTGGCAGAAGAGTATCGAGGGGGATCGAATTGAGAAGGCGGCCAAAATTGTTCGTTCAACGGGGTTCGTCGTCGGCGTCGTTTTCACCACTGAAGCGGTTCGGTTCGTCGTCGTCTAGAGGAATCGATGATGATGGATTTCCCGATGCAATGGCTTCCAATGCAAGTATCGGAACGGGCTCCCTCGGCTTCTCGGTCCAGTTTGACCAATCACCGCCTACGAATTCCTCATCTCGTGACGCACGTGACCCGGTATTCCCTCCGCCTCAGAGTGTTAATCACGTGATGAATCCAGACATCATGCTGAGTCATCAGAAGAAATTCAGCAACCCTCTCAAAACACTCCGCCCAGCCTGAAACTTTTTTTTCGCTTTTTCCTTTCTTTCTTCTTCAGATAGTCAAGAACGTCCGCCGCACGCTGTCCATTGTGGGCAGCGGTTATCCGGCAGGGTCTTTGGACTCTTGGACTTGATCTGAGAAGAAACAAACTGGGTCCGTCGTTAATCTCGACATCTAGCTCTTCCTCCGTCTAGGTGTCGTTTCATTTTGAGATCTACATTTCTATTGTCAGTGTAGTGTTTGAAGTGAATGTTTGTTGTAGCCAATTGAACAACTGCAAGTCAGTCACTCCTTCCGCGAGAGCCTCAAAGTAGGTAACAGTGAATCACGGCGTTTGTATTCACCAAAACACCTTTCTTTACCTCGTCTGCCTAAAGCTGGTCACGTAGATTCGTCACGCCTCAACTTGATCTTCTCTACCACCGCACATGCATTGAGCTGTGCTCGCAAAGGCATCAACACGGCCGCGATGGAGAAGCTCAGTGCTCCTATTACGTCTTTTCATGACGGAGCAAGAGATTTGTTTCTTTCTCTCGTTACTTCCTCCAACTCTCCTAAGTGCACCACCAACTTCCCTTGGGAACGACTGTTAGAGGTTGACCAAGAAAACCCTCTCAAGACAAGCGACGCCCTTCAACGCATTCGTCATCGCATCTACTCATTCGTTTGGTCTCAAGACCGTCAAGACCCTGATGATGGAGACTTCATCGTGACTCGCTGGGGAGTTCGTCGCAACCTCAACCGTCGCTATCCTCGATCCTACATTAATGTTCACCATGACCTAACTCTTCTCCATCACGACACTGGACTTCTCTTCACCAATGTCGCTACCTCCAAGGACTTTACCGCATACATCTACAGCGTGAGCAAGGTCGAGATTCCCATCACAGCCACGCACGACACCGTTCAAAACGTTGAAAAGGGCGGATGGCATCCTCACAATGACGAGGACATGCTTGTTCACAGCCTCTACACCAACAAGCGCCTCTTTGAAGAACACGCCAAAAACGTCGATGTAGTAATCATCTTTCAAGAAATCACAAACGAAGGAGCCTTCTACGACGCAGACACGCACCTGGACGAAATCCGCGACGTCCTCAACTACTGGGACATTGGCGCCAAGGGTGGTCAGCTCCGCGTCATTGTCAACTACGCTACCAATCACGTTACAGATCTAGAGCTTGAAACTGCTGCGTTTCCATTCTTTCCTTTGGCTTTTACTGGCTAGAAGCTGTATAGCCGGTTTGAAGGCGGGCTGGAAGGTACCTATGAGTTGGAGGATGAGCGGGTTGATAGGTGCATCGAGGCGTACCTTGGAGGGATGGATTCGTCGGACGAAGAATACGGTAACTGATGACTCGGGGTTGTTTTGGTCACGGTCACATAATCGACTGTTGTACACTAGTTGCTCGGTTGTTCCTCAGAGTCATGACAAGTCGTGACCACAGTCCTAATCACACACATCAAAGAACAAATACCCATGACCTTTTTACTTCTGTTCCAATAACCAGTGTCCCATTCTCATGATGCACAATCGCTCATTCGCTACACTTGGACAATGGGATTAGCCCTACCAAACAAAGAAGCCAAGATGAAATGCAAGTTAAAAGCCAAGACTGGCACAGCACGAACAAGACAATAAGCCTTCTCTTTGTTCTTGACCTTTTGAACATTGTAAGTACATTGAGTTCCACTACTGTTCAGACATGAAAGCATAGCCAACGCATAAAACGACGCCCTCGTCCTGTAATTCTTCTTCTTCTTCTGACTAGACACACTCACCTCACACTCAATCACACAGCAAACACAGGTACGTTCCACTCTCGATCTTACCTGCTAACACTTTGCCAGTCCTTTTTACACTATAGAAAATATGGCTGAAGTCTGGGAATTTCCGGCCCCCAACTCTTGGGATCCCACAATTCCCCGTCCGACGCCAAACCCATGGGAGGCTCCCGCTCCCAACCCGGGGGAAGCTGCTCCCGCGCCGGCTCCCGCACCCGCGCCTAATCCGTGGGAAGCGCCTGCACCAGCTCCGAATCCCTGGGACGTCCCTGTTCAAACCCGACCCGGCGGTGGCGGGTCCTGGTTCGAATCGATGGAGCCGCCCAGGACCTTCACCACTCTCACATCTCTCACCACAGCTTCCATCCCACCGATAGTAACGCCCACGGGACTCGCCGAGGCGACTCCCTCCAAGGATACCACGCCCTGGAAATACGCCACTGTAGGATGCATAGTCGCAATCATCTTCCTCCTGATCTCCATCTGCGTTTTGTGGGTGGGGAACCGGCAACTTCACAGGGAGGCAAAGAGTCGGGAGCAGGCGGAGCGGAGGTTGAGTGTTATAATGCGCGATAATCGTGAGTATCAGAGAGATGAGGAGGAGGGCAACCGTCCTTGAGTAAGGAGGATGTGTTGGTTGTGTAGAGGAATGTGTTTGTTTAGTCGCTAGATTCAGAGTAGACGTTGCTAGATTGTAGTCGCTTCTAGATTGTAGTCTTTGCTAGATTGAGTAAGGTAGAGTAGTCAGTTTCTTCTGAATTGAGTTAAAATTCTTCTCTCATTTTTACAATTCCCGTTCGTAAAGTGGTGTTTCGACGTTTGTTCAATTTCTACTATATCATCGTGAGCTGCCAGTGCCAAACGCAACTTGATCATCCCAATTCGGGCATCATGTCAAATCTTCAAACAGATCCCTTTCGTCACATTGAACCTCTATACTTGTCATTCAACTTATATCACCGTTCGCTCTTCTATTCAACAATGCTTCAACTCCATTATCATCGGCGTTTACACTCCTCTATATATACCTTCTCTTCTCTTCTCACGTATCAACTCTTCAACATCTTCTCTTCATCCTTTCATACAGCTCCAGCTCGTATCAAAGGACGGAAGCCCTCCAACCGAAACAACAATCACAACAAAACTCGACAAGCACCAAGCGGTATGTAATGATAGTGATCTACTTCAGGCTCAACAAGAACTAACACCCAGGAGAACAACCGTCAACATGTCGATCGACATTGTTCCCCGTTCTCTCCCCGAGAACAAGAACAGTACCATCATGGTCGTCACTGTCAGTGCCGGCCTCATGCTCATCGTCATGGGCCTCATTGGCTATGTCGTCTTTGTTGCTAAGCCCCGTCCTGCTCGCAACAACGTCGCCAACGCCGGCCGCCCTATTCACAACAACGCCAACACCGTCCGCACCCTTCACTATACCAATGGTTCTTGGGAGCGTTTCCCCCAGGCTCCCATTAGCCAGGGATATGCCGTCCAGTACCTGCGAAACATCCTCCAGCGTGCCCGTGCTATCACCGGCCGTGACCGCGCCCCCGACAACGAAGCCCAGGCCAACGGCCAGAACGACAACGCCGGTGCCCAGCAGCATGACAACGCCGCTGGCCATGGCCAGAACTCTGGTGGCCAGGGTCACGACTCTGGTGGCCACGACGGCATTCGCCCTGCCACCGCCTAGGCACAATCACGACAACATTCCTGAAGAAGCAACAACAAGACAAGCCAATCTTCCTCGATGGAATCAAGTCAACGCCTGTGGGACGATCTGAACATGGGTTGGAAATGGAGACGACAATGAGAGAGCAAGGAAAACATGGGGTCTGACTGGACAGGGGGAAAGCCAAGGTTCATCTCTATCAAGTAGACCGCCAAGAAAAAGTCATTGACACACTTTTGCCTGACTTTGTGAAATTGATTGATGTCTCCGTTACTGTTACTGTTACTGATACATAACATACAAGAAGCGTAGACTGCCCTGTCCCGAGTGTTCATTAAGTACATGTAGGAAGAAGCATCCCTGCCCGAGTATGCGTGTGTATGTCAACCATCTATTTAGCCTACCGGCGCCCAAACAGATCGCTCTATATGTAATTGTACAACCGACTCCGTGGAGATTCCCATTTCATTAGCCTCGTACCAGCCGCGCCGTTTTTCCAAGATGATTAATACTCATGTGCATTGAAGCCACCACTCAATTCATGCTGCCCATGCCAAAGCCGCCAAACAGTGAAGGAGGAAGTTGATTCTGTGGTTGATTCATGTTCCCCCACATATCCCAGTTGAGAGTCGAAACGTCCAGATAACCACCGAGGAATGGATCAAGGTCCGTCATTTGGGCCGCCGACGTTGGAGGTTGAGTCGGTGGCGGCTGAGTTGGTGGTTCAGAGCTGCGCCCATCATTGGTGAGGCATTCGCGGAGGCGGTACACAAAGCTAGGGCATTCGACGGGTTGGCCTGCCTGTCGGAAAGCTTGCTCCCTGGCTTTCCATGCCTTTAGTACAGTCTGAGCCTGCACCACATACACCTTTTGATTCATATCCATAAGCTCCGGGTGGAATCGATAAATCTTTTCCACCATGCTCCAAGCGCGGTCCGCAAGAGATCCAGTCGGGCGCTGGCAGAGCTGCTTCGTCATGACGGTGAAGATGTCGATCTGGAAGTGGAACTTGACAAACCACAGGAACCCTGCGTGCTCCATCACCTCGTAAGCGTTGGTGCTGTGCTCGTTGTTCATCAAAACAATCTTGAATAGGTTGTCCTTCTTGTTGAGGATCTCAGTCCCCCATTCTGGCTGCTCCCTCATGGGCACCAGCATCTCTCTCATCTTGCTGGTAAGCATTGGGCGTATCGCGAGGGCTGCAAGGTGCACAGGTCCAGCAGAGGGGTCGATGTAGCGGGCTTCAACCTCCAGCAAACCCTTCTCGAGGTCATCGACAAGATCTCGGTACCTTTCGATGGAGGGAAACATGTCGGGATCTCTGTCTTCGTAATCGTCGCCCATAATGGCAGCTTCCAATCCTGGGGTGCCGTGGAGGGACTCGGCGTGGACCAGGAACTTGGCGATCTGGTAACCGATGAGGCAGAATGCCATCTCTGTTGGGCCCTCGCGAGGTTGGACGGGTTCGTTCGATCCAGGAAACAAGTCCGCGTCGTTCACATTCTGTGGCATCCTAGTGTCCCAGCTGCTAGGGAGCATCGAGTGGCTGAGCCCCGAAACCAAGGCATTCTTAGCATCGTGCAGAATGATCTGCCACCACATACGTCTTCGCATCTCGGTTTCAAAGGCGTTGAGGTTCAAGAGTTCGCCGTCACGGTGATATCCCATCTTTTGGGCGATTCGGACGACCATTCCGCTAAGAATCCAGGCTGCATGCCTGTCGTAGCGGTTCTGAAGAGAAAACTATAACCGTCAGCACGCATCAAGGCTACTAAATATTACTATCTTACCAGATAAAGCAGCAATGCCTGCAGAGCTACCATGTCGTAGTTTTTGAGAAAGTTGAATTTAGTTAATGCCATCTTGGTTCCAATGGTGTACTTGCGCAGAGCATCATCGCGCGAGCATCCGAGCATCTGCGTCGCTTCGGCATCGGAAAGAGACACCGCGGCCATGGTGAAGATGGAGAACAAGAGGGCCTGGTAATTTAACGGGATATTGTTCATGTTGGTCGCCGCTTCCATCACATATGGTTGTACCGACGGGACGTGGATGATTTTGGTCAAAGGGTTAACGCGGTCCACAAACAACTGCCAGAGTCGAAAGACATGGACGGGATCTGGCTGAGCGTCCTCGTTGGATCCGCTTGAAGCATCCGAGGGTAGGAGAAGGTCGATGTTGTAGTCTGGGCTCAGGTCCTCAGAGCCCATGACGCTGCAGTCTTCGGGATCGTCGGTATCGACAATCTCCTTCATCGCTTGGAGCTTGTGTCGATCGTTAGTTTCACAGACTCACTTAGACACACTGGACATGCTCACCTCTTCATGAATGTTAGCCCACAGATAGCTATCCATAAATCGCACGCCGCCTTCTTCCTTGACCATCTTGCCAGCCGGCTTCCATTTCATCTGGGAATCACAGTTGTTCGGCGTGCTAACCATGACATCCGACATGGCACTGTTCATAGCCGGTGAGGCCTGCGCCGATGGGGATGGCACGGTACCATCGGCATACTGCTTCAGCAACTGCTCACATCGAGCGAGTCGCTCCTGAAGGTCTTGATTCGGTCTCCGACGCTTCCTTGCGGGAGCTGGAGTGCTTGGGGTACACGTAACATTGGCCTGGTTTACTGGTAAGTTGAAGTTCATGGAACCTGAGGCACAAAGAGCACAAGGACACAAGGCAGACACGGAAGGCATCAACAAGCCAAAACAAAGGGCGCGAGCGCGATATGGATAAGCGAAATGCAGCGGGACGGGCTAGGTAGCTAACGCACCTTGATGCAATTCGAGCAAGGCGTGTTTCGGTCGCATTTGATCTTGCGATGCTGACACAAGACGCAGGCCAACACTCTGGGCGCCTTGTGAGATCCAGGCGTCGTCGTTGTCGACATGTCCACAGAACTCGATGCGTTTCAAGAAACGTCTCACATGCCAAAAGGTAGGTGTTGTCGCGAAAAGATAGATCTCAGAGTAGAGGCCCTATGACGCTGACAAGAGCTCCACAGGGGCTAGGATCATGAGAGGGTGAGGGGGAGGGGCAAAACGATTTTTGCAAGAGCCAGGAGGGTTCGTCAACGGGACGGGACGAGACAGGAGGATGATATGGAAGAGCCGGCTTGTCCGTACCAGTGGCGATATCTAAAGGCCAAGCTGGCGCGAAGCTGCGGAATAGTCGCACAAAGCCGGTGCCTGGCGAAGGGATGGATGTTGCAAGGTGCCAACCAGGCAGTGCCGGGTCCCCGCGGAGTGTCTGTCAGTGGTAGGCTGTAGGTAGGTGGTGTGCTAAGCAGGGGCGTCCAGTCTCATGCGCCGGAACCAGCGCCTCCCGTCAATCAATCAGATGAGTTGACGACAACTTGGGCTGCGCAGAGGAAACAATTACGGGGGGTGTGAAGATCAAGATGGGAGAGGTGCTTGAGAGGAAGCTTGTGCTGAGCTTGAGCTTGAGTGAGAGGGAGCCAAAGAGCCAGGGACCGAGAAACAGGTGAACAGGGTTCGCCAGGAGGCTCTGGGACTCTGGAGATGAGAACAAGAGCTGCGTACGTATGCGACAGACAGGGGTTTTCCGAATCCGTAATGCGCGTGTTCAAGGACCGATCCGAAAGAGAAGGATGTTTCGGTTGCTGACAGATTGCCAAGGGGGATGGCTAGAGGTCGTTTAGCAATCTGGTGGGAGGTTGATGGATGATGTGAGCCTGTGACGACAGGACGGGCGCCGTGAACTCCGGACGCCGATTACCTGGTAGGTATTTTTGCCTGGGGCCTGCCGCTTCTTCGATAACTGCGTGACTGAATGAGTCTGAGTCCAATCGAAGCTTCTAGCCTGGATGGGCCAATAATGCGCCTGCCTGCCAATCCCTGTCTGTTCCGAAAACGAGGTGCCGCAGCGAAATAACGGAGGGCAAATCAACGGGGTTTCGGCCGTTGGCGGCGGAGGTGGAGGCGGAGGTCGGCGGAGTTGACAGCAAAAATTCCGTCGAAAAGGGAAAATGCAGGGGGCGTGAAAGCTGCTAACTTGTGACTCCAGCCGGCGAAGAACGGCGGAAGAAACGAGTTGTGATATACTGCGCTGCGGACTTGGGAAGTTTCTGCAGACTCGATCAAATTTGCGATGGTACAAATGACTCAGAATGACTCGAGGCCTGATACTGTATTCAAGCCCTGGCGTAAGACGGCGTTAGGTCCGTGACTCGATGCGACAACTGAGCCTACGCCAGTATCGCAAAATGCGCTCTCGGAAAGACTAGGGACAGATGCCAATAATACCTGCGGCCCCGTCGACGGTGTTCGGGTTCAAAGATCGTCCTCTTCTCAGGTTGGGTAGTAAGAAACTAGAGGGTTTTCGGGCACGTGCGCCGTAATGCTATCAGTTCAGCTAAGATGGAAGCCACAACTGTCTGGGAAAGAGGTGATTCGGGGACTCCGCGAGGTTCCTAGAGTTGATTTTGAACTGTCAAAAGTCCGCAATGAGATATGATGACGTTGAATTGCTTGGTAAGTAAAGATAGGAACTTGGATCTTATGGTCTTTCTTAAAGTTGGCAGGGCCCAGGAAGCCAGTACGGCAGGCAACCTGAAAAGAGCGGGAACACGGATGCTTCGGAAGCTTTGCGCTAGGTATACACTGTGGGAAAGCTTAACCTACCACCCAGTTTTGCCGTACCGTCCAGCTCTCTCACAGTGCAGATCCCTTTGCATGGCCCCATCTTTTCGCATTAAAGTTGCAGTTTCCGTGTTTTGGATAGCGCCATGCAAGTAAAGCCGTAGGCATCTAACGGGGACGGACGGATCTTCCATTTCCCCGGTCGGTAGTGAATCGGCCAATGGCGTGTGCCCGAGTTCGGCTGATTTTACCCCACGCAATTTTTTTGGCGAGTGCTGCTTTGCGACAACATCTGGGGCCGACCATCGGATGAAGCTATCCACAACTTTTTTCAACGTCGTTCTTTGCAACTCCTCAAGTTGTGGCTGCCAACATTCCTAATAATTAGTTCTTTAGTATATAAGAGCTGTATAGGATAGACAGACTTTCATCATGACACCAATTGTAAGTTGTTCAACCGTAAACTCTCTTCCCTACTCACTGACTCACATGCGCCAACTTCAGCGAAGAGCCGTCGCTCTCTCGACCGTGTCTAGGCTCTCGAGCCTCTCGAGGCAACGCCTCACCGTCCGATCTCAGTCTCTCTCTGCTGCCATCTCTCAATTTCACGCCAACTCGACGTCTCGTCCTCTCCGACAACAGGCATTCCTCCCAGCTTGAGAATGCGCCCAACGCCGCCGACCTCCTCAGCTCTCTCGATGCGGCCTCCGCAGCAGCTCCCTCGACTCCCCAGACCCTTACCGAGAAGATTGTACAGCGGTACTCGGCTGGCCTTGCCCCTGGCAAGAAGGTCAAGTCGGGCGATTATGTTTCTTTGCAGCCCGCGCAGTGCATGAGTTCGTCATTTCCAACTTCCCTTCAGAGGCCTAGCTAATCACGCTCTAGCACACGACAACTCTTGGCCAGACACTAGACCACGATGTACAAAATAAGAGTGAGGCCAATCTACGCAAGATGAAACAAATCGAAGAGTTTGCCGGCAAGCATGGCACAGCATTGTAAGGAGACGATGGAAGTTGTGATAACTTCAATGGCTGATTGGCACTAGCTACCCAGCAGGGCGGGGCATTGGCCACCAAATCATGATTGAGGAAGGATACGCTTGGCCAGGAACCCTTGCTGTGGCATCTGATAGTCACTCGAATATCTATGGCGGAATTGGATGCCTTGGGTTCGTTGATGATTTCGCCGAGTTGAACCTAAACTAACATCATGCAAGAACTCCTGTGGTTCGAACCGACGCCGCGTCCATCTGGTCTACCCAACGTACCTGGTGGCAGATTCCTCCGATCGCCAAGATCACATTCACTGGGCTCTTGCCCCCCGGGGTTACAGGGAAGGATGTTATCGTTGCCCTGTGCGGTCTCTTCAATAAGGATGAGGTCCTGAACCATGCCGTCGAGTTTGCCGGATCAGAACAAACAATGCGCAGTATTCCCATTGACGACCGTCTCACAATCGCGAATATGACAACTGAGCACACGGCGCTTTCTGGTAGTGCCCCTAAACACCCTCCGCTGTTGTGTAGTTTGACTAACATCACTAGGACTATTCCCTATTGACGATGTCCTTATCTCCTGGCTTCGTGCCAAGGCCACTACTGCGGCCATGCTCAACCCTGAGTCTAACCAGAGCCGATTCACTCACGAGCGTATAGATGACCTTGTCGAAAACAGGCTCACTGCTGATGAGGGTGCTATCTACGCGAAGGAGCCCTACATGAACCTCTCAACCCTCTCCCCCTTTGTTGCTAGCCCCAACTCGGTCAAGGTTGCCACTCCTCTCCGAGATCTCGAGCATCAAGATATTGCCATTGATAAGGCTTAGTGAGTCGGCATGACCCCTTGGTCAAGTGAAGAATACTAACGTAGTATTAAGCCTTGTATCATGTACCAACTCCCGGGCCTCCGATTTGGCTGCCGCCGCTCGCGTCTTCCGGGAAGCCGCCCAAGAGGGCAAACCGGCCAAGGTTGCGCCCGGTGTCAAATTTTACGTCGCTGCGGCATCCATCCTGGAGCAGAAGATCGCTGAGGAAGCCGGCGACTGGGACGTTCTTCGTGAGGCCGGTGCTGAATTCTTGCCGAGCGGTTGTGGTCCTTGTATCGGACTCGGAACAGGTCTCCTTGAAGAAGGTGAAGTTGGCATAAGCGCGTCCAACCGAAACTTCAAGGGACGCATGGGCTCGCCCCTTGCAAAGGCTTATCTCGCCAGCCCGCAAATTGTTGCTGCCAGCGCCATTCAGGGAAAGATTGCTGGCCCCGACTGGTATCAGAAGCCCGAGGGTGTCGAGAAGGTCATCATTGGAGAGGGCAGTGGAGACTTCGTGGCAGACAAGGCTCTCTCCATTGAAGATGCTCTCGACAAGATCATCGCAGAGGCCGAGAGCATGATTGCTGTTGCTGAGAAGGGCGATTCCGGAGCAGAGGCTGAAACCACGGCTCCTGAGGCTGAGGGTGAAGAGACACTGACGGAGATTGTCCCTGGCTTCCCTGAGAAGATCGAGGGTGAGATCGTCTTTTGTGATGCCGACAACATAAATACCGATATTGTCTTCCCAGGGAAATACACGTACCAAGACGGCATTTCCAAGGAGCAGATGGCCGAAGTGTGCATGGAGAACTATGACCTCGAGTTCCGCAACAAAGCTCGCGCTGGGGATATCCTCGTTGCCGGCTACAACTTTGGCTGCGGCTCATCCCGAGAGCAGGCTGCCACAGCCATCCTGGCCAAGCAGATCCCTCTGGTCGTGTCCGGAAGCTTTGGTAACATCTTTAGCCGCAACAGCATCAACAACGCCCTCCTGGGTGTCGAGGTGCCGCGCCTCGTAGAGCGCCTCCGCGAGACCTACAAGGACGACGCCGAGAAGCCCCTCACGCGTCGCACCGGATGGAAGCTCCTCTGGGATCTCCGCCGCAGCAAGGTCGTCGTCACCGAGAAGGATGGCAAGACGTGGAGCCAAAAGGTTGGTGAGATGCCACCCAACGTCCAGGAGATTATTGCTCTTGGTGGACTCGAGAAGTGGGTCAAGGCCGAGATTGAAAAGTAAACTGGGAGTCGGGGAGACGACGGCTGTCCTTTAACCTTGGAATTGGATACTATTCTGATCGGGTACACAAACTTATCTGGATGGAGTTGTGCTATCTGCATCTTGAACCAAGGCGAAACGGTGCCGTACAAGGATGTGATGGGAATCTCGACCTATTTATAAGAATGGAACTTTGGTTACTAGAATAAAGTGTTAAAGGAATATTGTTTTGTTCATCTATGCTCACCGGGACCGTAGTCGCGACGTATTAACTACACCCCTGAAGGACTATCAATGTGGATAAATCACCTCACCACATACGTTTTTCTTATCATGAGAATTAGACCAGCCTTTATCGCTCAAGACGGCAATCATACACTCCAGATAATCCTTCCACTCTCGTGCCTTGTATCAGTGATCTCCCAAGAATGTTGTATCCCATCTCCGTCTTCCCGCGTATCGCCATCGCGCCGACTTCGAGTGTCGGTGTCGTTTAGCGCCCAAGTGCCGTCGGTTATGAGAACCTATACCGACTCAGAACAACCTGATTTCTGAAAGGTCGAGATTTTTTCTCCGTAGCCGATGCCGGCGCGTTCCAGCAACGTTATCCTCTCGCGCAATTCATCACCTCTTGGTGGATGGAACATGGGAAAGCAATGCCATGCCATGCCAGCGGTAGTAGAGAGTTGCCTTACCGAAGGCGCCTAAAAATGAATAAAAGGCGTAATAAAGGTTTGTGGGAAAAAATTCCGCATGTCTTCCCAATATCCTCATAAAGGACAACCTTGATGATATTCGCACCAGCCGTCGAGGTCCTTGCTTTGACTGTTGCTTGTCTCAGCCACTTGTTTCCCCTTGTCAGAGCACCTCTACTTCTACGTGTAAGAATTTGTTGAGTAGAAGAAGAGGGATTGGTGAGGAGAAGTTAGGGCGCTGACGATATAGGTGTCAAGGAGGCGGCCGTCAATCACACTCACTTCGAGGCTCTCACGGTAAAAGGAACAGGCCTGCACTCGTGTAGTGATTTGTCGGTAGATTGTGAATTTAGATTTGTCATTTCCTATTCTGAAAACATGGATCCTATCTCTGGACCAGAGTCCTCTTCATCAGCTTTTGCTGATTTACTATCCTCAGGTTCTTGTTCCACCGGCACAAGCGACATCCTCGCCTTCTTGCGAACCACCCGACGATGAGTAGCACTCTTCAAGTGCTGCTTCCAAGCCTCCTCGGTCATCAAGACGGTGTGGCAAACCTCACACATGCGTTTGCACGGCGTCGCCTTGGGAGGGGGATTGCCCACCTGCGTGAGAACCTCGTTGGCCAAGGGTGAGATCTCAGTTGCTGGTGGGCGCTCCTCGCCACTGAGAAACTGCTTTGCCAATCGCACGGCAGGTTCGACAACGTTTTCGCCGTATTTGGCAACGTCGGTGCTATCGAGGAGGTAAAGGCTACCCGTCGCCTCAGGTCCAACCTCTCGCAATCGAGGTATCTGCTTGAGTCTGATCCAGCGAGTCTGGTAGACGGCATATCGCCTCGTCGCCGTCTTCATCTCCTCGAGGGCAGCATTCTTCAGTTTCTCAAGCTCTGAAGCTTCCCGGCCCTCATCCATGGCAGACAAATATGGCTCAAACTGCTTGTATCCGATTGACTGCCAGATGCCCTTCGTCATGTCGAGTATTCGTCCCTCAGCCTCCTTTTTATGCTTGAAGTCATAGAGTTCTCGGACTTCCTGCATGAGCCCACCATTCTGCATCTTGTCAACTCGTGCGTCCAGACGCGCGCGCAGGACTTCCCGCTCCGAGTAAACCCAAAAGAGAAGATTCTCCCAGGGCCGCCGGCTACCATCTTGCTGTGCTGCCGCTTTGCGAGCCTGTTGCTCTGCATAATATTCAGAGGCCCGCTTGCCGGTTCTCAGATAAATCTCCAGAGATCGCTGGATCTTACGGCGATCGTTGGGGTGCCAACGGTCAGCCATCTCGGGGTCAACCTTGCGCAGCTCATGAAGCATGACCTCGCCTGACTCTTGCAGGATTGGAAATGACGTGGACGTGTCCAGTTCAATGTCTTCCAGGATGACTTCTTCAAAGAGGATGGGATCAACGTAATACTGAGAGCCGCCCACAAGAATAGGCAGACGTCCTCGACCACGAATCTCCCCTATCACGCGGTTAGCTTCTCGCCTGAAGTCGTCCACGTCCCATGGCTGCTCATCCAGTGAGATGTGGCCCAGTAGATGATGAGGAACTCCACATTGTTCCTCGGTTGTGATTTTGTTAGTGATGATTGGGAGTCCATTGTAAAGTTGCATGGCATCGGCGTTGATGATTTCACCATTCAGCCTAGTCGCGAGCTCAACTGCTAGCTGTGGAACTTGTTAGAAACTCCAAGAATAAGCATGATATTAGCCAACATACCTCTGACTTGCCCGTGCCCGTTGATCCCAGCACAACCACGAGGGGTTCAGCTGGAGGTTTTGTTGTGGCCATTGTTGCAACATTGCGTCTTAACATATGCCCCATGCGTCTTAGCATTTGAGAAGAAAAAAAATAGACTTCAACAACGCATCGCGTGTGCCTATCTATCTTCCCTTAAACTCAAGCCCAGAAGAGAAGCAACAACTTATTAAAATTGGTGCGTCCCCAAGGGTCAAAAATGCCACAACCGGCGACCGGGATATGTTTAGGCGCAATGTTCCAGAACAGGGGAAAGCGGAGACCATTTTAACGGAAAAATTGCGGCGGCCCCGTGAAAGCCACACAAAAATGGCTGAGACCCCTTTTGTGCCTTCCGTTGTTGGACGCTTGGAAAGCGGAGGAAACAGCTTAGGCCAGCCAGCCAAGGACAGCTGGCTGGGGTGGGTCACGTGCACACTCCACTCCCAATATTGGACACATCTACATTTTGGCCATTGAAGCCAGATCGCCAACCTCCGCTCCCCCCCCAGCTCTCCTTTAATTCTCCCATCGACCCTTCAAATCGCCTGGGCTCTACAAGCTAGGCTTCCTCTTCCTTTTCTTTCTTTATTCCTTCCCTTGGATGAATTAATCCAATTCTTCTCCTCCTTCCTCTTTGTCGTCTGCCGTCGTCACCATGAGTTCCCGTAAGTTGCCTCTCCTAGTTCTCCTTTGCGCGGAGCTCCCAGCTTCGCCAGGCGAGCATGCGCGACAGCTAAAGATGCGCGCAATTGGCGATTCGCATCGCGAAGAATGAACTGAAGCTGACCTACCTTTCTCTGCGACACAGTCCGTTTCCTTGACTTGGTCAAGCCGTTCGTGCCGTTCCTCCCAGAGGTTCAGCAGCCGGAGACCAAGATCCCTTTCAACCAGAAGTTGATGTGGACCGCCCTCACGCTCCTCATCTTCCTGGTCATGAGCCAGATGCCCCTTTACGGCATCGTGTCCTCCGACAACTCGGACCCTCTATACTGGCTGCGAATGGTCATTGCGAGTAACCGTGGAACTCTGATGGAACTGGGTATTACCCCCATCATTTCCTCCGGTATGGTCTTCCAGCTCCTCGCCGGTACCCACATGATCGATGTCAACCTCGACCTCAAGTCGGACCGCGAGCTCTACCAGACCGCCCAGAAGCTCCTTGCCTTCATCCTGTCCGCCGGTACCGCCACCGTCTACGTCTTCAGCGGTCTCTACGGTCCTCCTTCCGACCTCGGTGCCGGTATCGTCTTCCTCCTGATCCTCCAGCTGGTTGTCGCCGGTATGATTGTCATTCTCCTCGATGAGCTCCTCCAGAAGGGTTACGGTCTTGGCAGCGGTATCTCGCTGTTCATTGCCACCAACATCTGCGAGTCCATCATGTGGAAGGCTTTCTCTCCCACCACCATCAACACTGGCCGTGGTCCCGAGTTTGAGGGTGCCGTCATTGCCCTCTTCCACCTGCTCATGACCTGGCCCAACAAGCAGCGCGCTCTCCAGGAGGCCTTCTACCGCCAGAACCTCCCCAACATCATGAACCTCCTGGCCACCATTGCCGTCTTCGCCGCTGTCATCTACCTCCAGGGCTTCCGCGTCGAGATCCCCGTCAAGTCCTCCCGCCAGCGTGGTGCTCGTGGCTCGTACCCCGTCCGCCTGTTCTACACCTCCAACATGCCCATCATGCTGCAGTCCGCTCTTTCTTCCAACATCTTCCTTATCAGCCAGATGCTCTACTCTCGCTTCTCTGAGAACCTCCTTGTCCGTCTCTTCGGTGTCTGGGAGGCCAAGGACGGTTCCTCGCAGCTCCACGCCGTTTCCGGTCTTGTCTACTACATGTCTCCCCCTCAGAACCTGAAGGAGGCCCTCCTCGACCCTATCCACATGAGCGCCTACATTGTCTACATGCTCGGTGCCTGCGCCCTCTTCTCCAAGACCTGGATTGAGGTTTCCGGCTCCAGCCCCCGTGATGTTGCCAAGCAGCTCAAGGATCAGGGTCTTGTCATGGCTGGTCACCGTGACCAGAGCATGTACAAGGAGCTGAAGCGCATCATCCCCACTGCCGCTGCCTTTGGCGGTGCCTGCATTGGTGCGCTCTCGGTCTCCAGCGACCTCATGGGTGCCCTGGGCTCCGGTACCGGTACTCTCCTTGCTGTCACGTAAGTTTATCAACACATGCAGATCAAGACACACTCGCTAACTAGTTACAGTATCATCTACGGTTATTTCGAAATCGCCGCCAAGGAGGGAGATCTTTCCGGCATGAAGGGCATGATTATGGGCTAATCTAGCCACTACGAAGCCAATGAAGGGCACGATTGATTCAGCCTTGGCATTGGTGCCTGCTTCAGACAGGCGAATGTGTATTAACAGAAAAGAGGAAGAGAAAGAAAATAGTTATACATGGTTTTTTTGTTTCCTTTTTTTACCACCACGAGCCAGAGGAGTCGGGAAAGTGAGGTTAACTTGGATTGGAAATGGCATTGGGACGGCGATCAAGGGATGTCGTGTCAAGATTAAAACCACACATGTCTAAATATCTGTCATTATGGGTTTTTTTCGGAGGGGTGGCCATGTATGTCAAAGGCCACGGTTGGTGGTGGACAAGGAGGCCCATTGTACCTAACTCGAGAACGATCTATGAATGACAAACTTAATGCTACAATGTGTACGAATCTCGTCGGAGAGTTGTGTATCGTATCTTGTATTTGATGTTTCACAGACAAGTATGACGAATTGAGGTTGCAACTGTCATGACTACAGGGTAGGGAGGATAAAGGACATTGGGGTAGATGAGATTTATGATAGTCTGGGTGCCTGACGATGGAATGAATATTAGCTCGCCCAATTAGCATATAGCATGGGTACGAAAAGATATGTTATGTTCATATAATGGCCAGTTAGTATTATTGCTAATTCCCTTACCTCTGTGTAAGTTGAGGTATTAGACCAACAACAAACGGATAAGTTGGCTAACTAAACATGTAAGTACAAACGCGTTCTGCCTAGATTTTCCTCGGCAACTTATATGCGATATGATGGAACCGGACCACGAGGCTTGGTCAGGTCCAGAGGTACACAGCATCATCTGATGACAGTATGACCCCTAATACCGTAGGAACTAGAGGCAGGCGAGGGGCATTAGTTCGAGAGGGTAACCTGCATATCAATGGGGCAGATAATGCAACAAACACAATCATGTTGGTCAAAAGCAACTCCTCACCAGCATCGTCCCATGATGCAAGCCCCCAAGTCCCACGGGTCGTGCATGAGTGAGGCCAGGTCGGAAAGCCAGAAGCAGCAACACGAGCTACCCTGAGCCAACGAGACGACCCCCATTAGCACAAGCAGAAAGTGATTAAGAGCAAAGTAATCGGCGAGCGCATTGCACTAATTGGCCGAGCTTGTCTGAGCGAGGTGATGTATGCAGGTATGAGGCGGTTACGCGGGAGAGGAGCTGTGCAACCCACACAGGGAGCAAGGGGTGAACCGGAGTGCAACGCAGGATCGATGGTGTCAGCCCCGGCGAAACGCGATGAATTCTTATCCCGACAGACGAGAAACCCAATTGGCGAATAGAACAAGTCCCAAGGCTGGAGGGATCATGAGGAGCATTATCCCTCCGGCGGTGAGAAACGGCTTGTAAATGCATGTCAGGTTCAGTAAAAGCGACTAGGAATCTCTTCCTAGGGGCCGGAAGAGATGCCCAAAGAGAACCAATTACGAGAAAAGGCAGGGTGACATTGGCCAGGGGCCAGGTCTTGAACGAAAGGCAAGACCAACTTGACGTTCCGGAATCACCAATAAAAGAGGTGGCACAGATCTGGGTAAACGGGCGGACAAAGATCAGCAAAGTGGTGGCCCCCTCAAGAAACAGCCCTTAGGTTGGTAACGTGACAAAACAAAGGGCATTGTTTATCGAGGATAGCTAGCTTGCTTGCTGGCAACGGCGGCGGGCGACAACGGTCGAATGGGTAAGGGCGGGTGTTGAAGAAAAAGGTGGCTGGGAGCTAAAGAAGGGCCTAGAGCTCACTCAAGGCCTTCTTCTCATGTTGGACTTAAAAAAATCTGGTTGACATCAGAGACTGTGAGGAATTCTAACAAGAGCTGCTGCGGTAGGCTGGGATACGGTTGGAAGAGAAGTCTTGCATTTCTTGGACTGAGGCGTGAGTGAGAGCTGCACATTATCACGGAACAGAGAAAAAGCTTGTGACACAAGTTCCGAGACCTGCTTCTTCGGTTAGGCTGGGATGCGAGCCTCAAGAGGTGCTTACGCTTAGACCACGGAGCGGCATGTTCGCCCTCCTCTACGTTTTAATCCCTGCTCATCCTCAGCTTCAACAACAAGAGGCGAAAGGGGACCTTTCACCGGCTCTTAATGGCCTGCAGCAATCGTTCGGTTCTTGAGTGCCATTAATCCCATCATGGGGTTTCGACTGTGGGGAGTGACCACCCCCCCTCATTCCTCTGAGTGCGAGGGTGGGCAGCTGGGGAGTTTGTGACACTGGAACGCTCATAGTACCATTCGAACGTCTGACCGAGAAACTGGCCCAGCTCGCCTTGGCGAAGAGCATTGGCTCAGCAGGTACATATCGACCGGGGTTTGACATTGTATATCCCGTGCGGTACGGTACCAGGAGAATTTTCTGCAGAGCCTCGTGTGTGGCACCCAAACCCAACGGCCGGCGCTGTGACGATGGTGCCTGTCCTGCCATTTCGGATGCCGACGCCTTCTGAGGCTAGTGATGAACGACTAGTGATGGACGACTAGTGATGAACGAATACGACCAAAGCATATCTACCGCTCAAGAGCCAGAGTGCAAAATGACCTTTGTTGTTTAGCTTATCAAGAACAACATTTGCAACAAGCTGCTAGTCACGGCCGAGTTCTTGACCACGAGGGGGACAAGAGAAAAGAGAAGAGACAAGGGGGCACTAGAAAAAGGGCGCCGTCTCGGTAGAAGAATGAATAACAACCGCCAAGAAGACAACACCTCACGAACAAGACATGGTGAGACCCGATCTCGATCCCAGCTGGCCGGTCGCCTCGTCTACGGGCTCCAAAACGTCTGTGTGTGGAAATTGGACATGGGAGACTGGCATTCCTCGTGGTTCATGTTTACCGTCCTACCACGTTCCTCAACCTGCAGAGTCGACCTCTCGAGCCCTCGGTTTGTCTCAGCTATCATTCTCTAGCTCTGTCTCTGCCACCCTCGAGACATCTCGTCATGAAGTTTTTCGACTCGGCCGTGAAAGCCTCGCCCTGAACTGCGAGTCAAGACAAGCACGGCAGCTAATTTGCTTTCTTGTCCCGTGCTTCTCTCGAGAGGGAGGGGTACGTCATCTTCAGATCAACTCTTTGTGACGAGTAACCTTTTGACCAGGGCGTGCTGTCATAGTTGGGTTAGGTATTCATCTCAACGTGCGCTAACAACTATGGCTCTTCCAAGAGCTCGGTTCAATTCGAATTTTGACAGTTCATGGATATTTCATGTCCCGGCATCAAAAGTCTAGTGAACCCTTGTCCCAGTTCGTTTTTTCTGCTGTGAGCATGATGATGCCCCGTGATTGGGGAATCCCACCTGGTTCAGCAACAAGGGTTCGGTTCGGTTGCCGTCAACAAGTGACTTGCGTGCTTGCTTGCTTGCTTGGATCCATGGATGGGATGCCGGCTGATGGAAGGCTGCAGTGCGACATGGTCCTGAGGAATTGCGAGGCTAGAATGGATCTTGAAGAACGCCTCATTGGAGCGGAGTTTGACGGACGACCTCGATTTGGTCCCCGCAGCCCCATTCATAGTCGCAGCTGGGGGGGGCTCCGCCTTCACATCATCTGTTGTTTTTTCTGAAGGGAACATGCCGGATAGACAGACACACACAGGTTACCATTGTTTACCGGGTAGAGCGAGAGCGCAATCTCCAAGTCAGAGCTAGCAACCCGAGCTTGCCAGCCTGACTGACTGCCGCAAAGCACACAAACAACATGGAACAACCCAGACACCTCGAGGTAGCAGCAGAAGCTAGAGAAGGTTTCGCGTGCTCCATGGTTGCTTGGAAGCCCCACATGGATGGAAGCTGGCTAGGTGCGATTCATTACTCCGTAAGGTGCTCCGTAGGTAGCGTTACTGAGTGGCAGCTAACGTCGGGTGCTTCTGCTCGGTCGCTCGCTCCCTGGTTAGCAAGGGAAGTCGTCACTGACTGACCGCACCCAACATGGAAGTTCTTGGGTCGGGTCCATCCACATCCATTGTTTAGCTTCTACAACGGCCGTACAT